>CM064484.1:28419524-28529673 GCA_032716605.1 Paralithodes platypus | reverse complement strand
TCATCGATGTATCAACAATTTTAACACCCATTCTTACTAGGTTAGGTTAGGTAAGTTTGTTAGGTTAGGCTAATGTTAAAACCCCCATTTCGTACCACCAGGCTAGGTTAGGTAAGGGGTGTTAGGTTAGGCTAATGTTAAAACCCCGTCTTACTAGGTTAGGTTTAGGTAAGGTTGTTAGGTTAGGCTAATGTTAACCCCTAACTATTTTTGATGAGTGATCTCATCCAGTCATGTTTCAGCCTTTTGTCAAATTGGAAAAGGTTCCTTCCAACTTTTTTGATGCTGCTTTGAAAAGATTGGGTTTTTTTTGATGTATTGATAGGGCTGACACCCTTGGAAATGTTTTGACGCTTTGCCAGGCGCCACGACTAAGTGTGTGGGTTGTGATGTGTGTTGTGTTGGGTGTGTGGGTGTGTGTTGTGTGTGTGTGTTGTGTGTGTGTGTGTGTCCTTGTGGTGTGGGTGTGTTTCAGTCTCACCTCAGTGTATTTCAGTATTTCCCCTTACAACACTGGAATGGCTTGCGGATATTACCTTCCCCAGAATGGAAGTGGCACAGTGTGGTTATGTGCTTGGCACATTCACTCATGTCCCGCGGCGCGCGCGTGTGTGTGTGTGTGTGACTTGATAAATGACGTTGATGAAGTCCTGCACATTACTGTATACTGGCTAAGACTGGTGTGGGTGTGTGTGTATGAGGATGTGTGTGGATATGTGTAAATGAGTACCGTTGTGGACTGATAATAATAACAAACAAAACAATACTACGTTACTACTACTACTTCTCCGATACTACTACTAATGTAATTAATATAATAATAATAGTAATTAATAGGAAATAGAAATAATATATGATTATTGGTATTATTCCATTTTGCTTTTTGGCTTTTTGTTTCACTTGGCGCTGTGAGGTGTACGGAGTTTTTCCTTTACTTTCGTACAGTACAAGACTTATTATACCTTAACACACTACGACGGTCACCTGCGTTTCCTCCCTTTAGCGCGACAGGTGAGCGGTGGGCCCTTGGGTTACCACCATAGTAAATCCGCAGACTGTGGCACTGGTTGAGATTACTAGTAGGCTTTAACGCAAGCTGATAGTTGAGCAGCTCTGACCCCACGATATCAATTTCTCTTCATTTGGGAGTGCCGAACCTTTACGATTCTGGGGGACTTTTAACTCTCTAGCTCGCCGGTCAGCGCATGGTTTTGCCTTAGCAGAACCACATATAAAACCATACCTTGTGTGGTATATATGTGTGAGGTGATGTGCGTGTGTATGTGTTTGTATCTACACCCTGGAGACGCGAGTAGAAGTTACTATATCAGTATTACAAGCCCACATGTATCTTCCAACGTCCTCATTACCTCTCACACCAAATGTTGCGTCATAAAGTTTCGAACTCACTACTTCCTATACTGTTACTTTACTAAAAAACCAGGACCAATACAAAAAACCTGTTCTAGTATTTATAATTTAGATACAATCTAAATCAAAGTACCTGTATGGCAAACGAGGGACAAGACAAAAAGAACGTAAAAACAAATCGACACACACAAACACAAACACTACCACTCGCTCACCCTCCCTTGTCAAAACGCACCCTTAAACAAAATCGACACACACACAACACTCTCTCACTACCTCCCTTGCTGGTCGGGAGTGCTCTATCTGTAACACTACACACAAACAGTATAAGTACAGTATAATATACTAATGTCATATCATCCGCGTGATTCCTAACCCAACTCGGCCTAAGTAACGGGAGGTTCTGAAGGCTCGGAGACGAATTGGTGATCAGTCGGGGTATCCATTTATTTAATGTAGTACTGTTATTTTTGATGGGCGTCTTGTGTATATTAGTCTACCTTCGAATTTTTATCTATCTCTTCGATCTGGTGGTGGTTACTAGAGGTCTATGTTTTTATACAGATGATGGTATATTGAATCCTTTAGCCATCCGATTGCTTCATTCTTAATGGATCCCAACTCACTTTTTTTGTTTTTTTCTCTTTCTAGCCCTCTCTCTTTCGGATTTTATGTCCATTCGGCCCCATTCAGCCTACTCTTTTAAGAAGTTTTCTCCCATCCAGCTAAAGATTTTGCCTGGCGAGCAGGTAGAGAGCCAGCACATATATTTTAGGTTTTGACAAGCAAGCTAAATTTGTACATTTTTTCGATTAGAAAAATCGTCTCCGGCGAAGCCGGATTTTCCTCCATACAATGCTGGCTCGTTATCGCTCGCCAGGGAAGAAATCGACACCTGGAATGGGGAATAATAAACGTCTTAAAACAATTGGCTGAATGGGGCCGATATGGATACAAGCAGGGGAAAAGGGAAAGAGAGAAAAATATATGTGAGAACAGATAAGAAAAAAATACGCGTAATTGGGAAAAATATGATGATGCTATGTCTGTGTTTTGCTTTCTGCGTCATATTATTGCCAAGTTGTTCATAATTAGCAACATATTTCGCTCCCCAACTCACCAGTTATAGCAGAGCGATCAGAATGGTGAGATAGCAATTTACTCATTATTTGGAGGAAAACACAGTGTAGTGTTTTATAGTATACCGTTTTCTGTTTTGTACAATAAACATTAGAATTATTCAATATTTTTCAAAATTTTTGCTTTACTACTCTTTGATTCAAATGCCAAGATAGAGTTTACTACCATAGTTTGAATGAAAGGCAGAACTTAAGTTTACATAAAGGGCCACGAATCTCTATGAGGAAGAGTGTACCAAACTATACCGCCATCTTGGAACCCACACTCGTACGGTTCCCGGACATTCTCAATCCGTAGACCATTCCAACCAGTAAGCTCTCAACCAGTGCCAAATCAATTCCAAGACCATTCTCAACGCAGTGCCAAAAATATAGTGCTAACCGGAACCGTATTGGTTGATTTGGTAAGGTTGAGAGCTAAGGTGTGTGTTGAAATAGTCTAGAGGTTGAGTTGTCCGGTCACCCACTCGTCCGAACCCCACCAGAGGCTATTATAATCGACTCTTCACGGATAAATCCTGTCACAAAAAAAAAAATCATCTCTCGGGTGGGGAAAGGAAAACACTCACAACCAAACAGTGCTAATAATCGGACTATTTCACGATACTCCTGTAATTAAAATTTATCTTGGTTGCACCGGCCCTTCTGTTCTGCCAATATCTCTGCTTCGCACCTTAAAGGGGGAGCTGGTGCGTGTTTTGGGTTTTGAACCTTCTCCCTCATGTTTAGCCCCTTTTAGGTTTTCAAATGTTAAGACGTTCGGACCAGGAGTTTGGCGACTTTAAGACTTTTCGCCAGGTGTTAGTGTCCAATATTCAGACCCTTTCATGCCAAATGTAGGTGTCGATTTTGTCATGGCGCAGCGAAAGCGAGGCATGTAATTCAAGAGCAATCGGCCTTCTGCCGAGACATTTTTGTATCGATAAAAATTTACCAAATTTATAGTGAAGGGTGGGGGGGGGGTCTTGCGGTTTTTATTTAAGCTTGATGGCGGTCTAGGGTGGAAGCTTACACAATAAAGGAAAAGATAAATTAATAACCAACTAAATAGGGTCATCCCCCCTTAAATTATGGCCCCCTTACTAATATCACCCCAATTAATCAAAATATACGGTCATATATTTTTCGTCACACTCACCAATAATGACTATTCGCGAGTTCAACTATTAGTTTCTATATATTTTAAGGGGCAGGTAAATTGCCATGTCTGGGTTACTCGGCTATTAACCCTCTGAGTACCAGCGACGTGTGTTATATTTTTAAATTGCCATGTCTTGGTTACTCGGCTATTAACCCTCTGAGTACCAGCCGGCCGTGGGATATATTTTATTCTAGAATATATTTAGACGAGATTATGCAGCTTATGCAGGAAGGATCTGTGGTTAATTAAAAAACGGGGTTGGTTTGAGATAGTTTGGAACCCTTCTTATTGCTAGAGGTCATTCCTAAGTCGATTAAAATCGTGTGATAGTTGCCAGCATATGATGAGAGGACCGTCCCTGGTTTTACTGAACGGGGTTAAGAAGAGTCTGTAGCGTAATGTGTTGATAATTTGTGTATACACGGACATTAATATGATACAGAGGGTTCAATGTCATCTTCAACCAGTAGACCATTTCAAGCAGTAGCTCTCAAGCCGGTGCCAAATTAACCCAGACCAAAACAAAACCCATGGCCAACAATATTAAGGACATAAACCTAAACCGCTCCGTATTGGTTGAGTTTGGTACTGGTTGAGAGCTACTGGTTGAAATGGTATACTGGTTGAGTTGACCTGTCAAACCGATACAGAGACCATAGTAGTTGTGATTATTCGATTACTTGTCACAACAATTAATCTACGAATTAATTATACTTACCGTCAACCTGGCAATAAACGTACCTTTATAAATTGTTCTAGTGCATCTGGCGGTCAATGCAATCCCTTAGCCGCTAATTTTCCTCGATACTTAATGGCGAAAAATATGAAACTACTATGTCTCTGCGTCACATAGTAAGGAACCCACGTTTATACTAATTCGCACTTTAATATTTCACTACACAATCTTCAAAATAACTGAACAATCTTGATGGAAACTTTGCAATTTACCGCCAGTTGAAAAGAAAGAGTAAAATGATTCGTAACTTCAAATTAATTCTTTAACTAACTTTCTGGGATTTGAAAAGACATAGGTTTTGGTGGTGGTAAATGGTTTTTAGGTGCTTATGTTCTGGGGTTGTGTGGTTGTCCCGAGTTCGGAAATCCGGGAGGACAGAGAGGACCATATGATTTCATTAGTTTATGTCAAGTTACCTTGTGGGTTGTAAATGGTGATTAATGTTAAGAACGGAGGAGCTACTTACATTAATTACTGTTTGCATAGACTAGGCAGAGATTCAATCAAGTTTCACTATTACATTTGACGCGATTATCTACACCACGATTTAGTTTTTAAAATATTCCAAGTGACAATGAAGAGGGACCAACTTCAGGGCCCTAAGTGTTGGTTAAAGGGGGGTCACCTGCTTTTTTTTTCTATCTTCTATCTTTTCTCTCTTTATCTGGCTTGTATCCATTCGGGCCCAGTCAGGCCAAACTGTTGTAAGACAGTTTATCCCCATCCAGGTCTTGTCGATTTCTTCCTGGCGAGCGAAGCGAGCCAGCATTTGTTGTTATTTATGGCTAAATCCGGCTTCGCCGGAGACATTTTTCTATCGAAAAATTTAACAAATTTAACTAGCGGTATAACAAAACTATATATATATTGGCTGACTCGCTTACGCTCGCCAGGAATAATATTTGACTCCCTGGCTGGGGGTTAACGTCTTAAAACAGTATGCTGAAATGGGACCAAATGGATACAAGGCCAAAGAGCGAGGAGAGGGTGGGAAAGATAAAAAAAGAGCGAGCGTGGGGCCACTTAAAATACTGTTGGTTGAGTCATAATAGTAGTAAAAATAGGTATTTAGGGGCTGTCCTATAATGACCGCATCTATACAACATACAGTAGATGGTAATATTCTGTTACAAACTCGGTTCAATGCCCCATTCTTGTCTTCTTCCATTACTTGGCTATTTCATCTCACATATATATTATTTATAGATACTAAGATATATAGATAATTTATTATATATTATAGATATCTAATATATATATATATCTTATATATATATATATAATTATATATATATGTATTGCTTTATGTAGCGATATAGTTTCCGTATTAGCCAAATTTGATAAACAAGTTAAAAATGGTCTTAAAACATGTTAAACAATAGTAAAAGAAGTGAGACGATAATTTGTAGTACCCTTACTCCACAAAATACGTATATTATTTTTCCAGGTAAACACATCAAACACTGTTATTTTTTTATTCTAAAGTGATCTGTAAAAACTATAATTTTCGAAACTACAGACACGCCTTTCAAGTTTTGAAAAAGTAAAACATTTGTGAAAAAAATATAAAATTACGTTGTTTAGTGTAAACAGAAAAACCTAACTAATAAAAACACAAAACAAGATATTCTGGTATTTAATGACCTAAAAGAGTTTTAGTAAAATTAATTAATAAAGTAGATAATATTGGAGTTGACAAAACTATAGCATTCTTTTATGTAAATTTACTTAAGGATTAGTATAATATACTTAGATAGTATAGTATATATATATTTATATATATATATAAATATTATATATATATATAATTTTACTGTATATTGAATTTTTTATTTAGTCTAAAAAAACCACTGACAAAAAATCGCTTTACCATCACCGGACGGAGGGTCTAATGGGGTCCAAGCCATCCAATAGTGACCGTAATCCCGTAATACTATTCATCAGATGAAGGACACTTCCGGGCCTCTCCGTCACGTGCCAAACCGGCCCGCTCATTACCTATAGTAGGGAGGTAATTACCGGGTGGAGGAACACGGTATACGGACGGGGGGTGACAGTACGGGGCCCCTTCCGTCACGTGCCACTCCGGCCCCCTCCGTATCAAACTTGCCACTCCGGCCACCATACGTTAACTTGCCACTCCGGGATTCCTTCCTTCACTTGCCACTCTCGTCGCATAGTCACTCCGGCCCCCCTCCGTCACTTGACACTCCGGCCCCATCATTACCTCTATTAGCGCGGTCATTACAAGCGGCACACAGCTATAAGGGGAGGGGGGGGGGAGGGGACAGACGGCCCCTGCCGTTACTTGCCAATCCTGCCCCCCCTCCGTCACTTGCCACTCCGGCCCCAATCCGTAACTTGCCACTCCGGCTCCTTCCGTCACTGGTCACTCCGGCCCACTCCAGTCACTTGGCCACTCCGGCCCCATCATTACCTCTATTAGCGCGGTCATTACAAGCTGGTACACAGCATAAGAGGGGGGGGGGGGGGGGGGAGACAGTCCGGCCCCTTCCGTTACTGGACCACTCCGGCCCCTTCAGTTACTTGCCACTCCGGCCCCCTGAAGTACCTCTATGAACGCGGTTCATTAGAGAGCGAGAGGAGAGAGAGGAATCCTTCCAAAATTCGTAAGTTGGCAATATTCAAAATTGGGTGGCTATAGCGCGGGCTTGCATCAGGTTTTGCGGAATAATTAATCTGAATTTAATTACGATAAAGGTACAGCTTTTCCAATGAACGTTGTGGACTCTATTGATATTGATACATCTTTGAAACTGTATATAATATATATATATATATAGTATATATACTTAGATCTATATTATAATGTTCTATAAATACCGCACTACATGGTATGGCCTTTTGAAGGGTCTAATTATATAGCTGGACCAGATAAGTGAAAAAATAGTTCACTTAATCATGCTTAAGCATGGACATTTTGCACACAATGTGTCATTAGACGTTCCACTCTTTCAAAAACGGGCGTTAGCCACGCCACAAATCCAAGATGGCTACTATTTGTTTTCAAGATGGCCGCCGCTCACACAAAAGAATTACGAATAATTACTTGGTAAGTTGTAAAACATAGTTCAAGTTAAAAACAAAACTTATTCCAATTCATAAACTCCTACTTTATATGTCATAGAGTCTGAAAGAGGTATCCTATTTTTGTAAAATATTTTTTTTAATGCTAAAATCAAACCAAAATTGCACCCGCAAAAACTAATATTCATTAGTATTCCCTGCGGATCTAATAAAGATTCCAGTATACAATTTTATGACCAAAACAAAAGTGAATTTGTTTTTATTACAGAACCAAAAAATACATACATCTAATGAAAGTTTTAGCAAAAGACAGTCGAAATTATACTTGAACCTACAACTGCATCCAGGATAACAGAGGCAATACAATATCACATTTGCATACTGCACAAGGCTGTGCATGTGAGACCCAAGGGACTTGTAGCATTTGCACCTACCACGGCAGCTAGACTTGCAGCCAACACTTAGGGGGGTGAAAGATTTCACAACTCTTTGCAATGGGAGATGTTGGCTTGATTCAGAAGGGGATATTTGCCATTATTCGGCCATCTGTTTCCCCGCCCAAGTCAGCGGGATCTATCTGCTTCTGGCTGGCCGCAGAATTGACTGAAGCCCACACACAGCCTGCATTGATATGCTGCCGCGTTTAGGGTGCGTGAATCAGAGCTGCTCTGGTTGGAGGGATGGCTTCATAGGGTTCTCTGCTTTTCTGGCAAACAAGTCCAGTCTAGCCTCATCCACCACCATCGGCAGTGCTGGACCTGTCATACATGAGGAACCACAAACCTCTCTAGATTCTTCATGTCATCATCTCTCAAGGGTTGGTAGGTGCTGGCTCAGTTTGGAAAATACTGGAGTTACTCTGGGAAAATGTCCCATGTCTGCCACGCTGCTCTTCTTTCCTTGATTTCTAAAAGTCGACGACCACATCACAAAACCTCGTAAAAATATGGAAAAGAACAAAATGCCTTGGGCCTGCTCTCTGACCAACATAGTTGTGCAGGTTGTGAATGGGCCAAATCTATCGAATGCTCTGACCTTGGCCAAATATGGAGCCACAAGCTGCTGCAGACTCCATGCTTTGCAGAGTTGGGTGAACATACTCAGGCCAATGAAAAGGACATCTGTGTCATGGGCTTTTGACTAGGATAGGATTTGCTCCCTTGTCCTGCGCCATATCTGGCGCATGGACAAAGATGCGGCCCGTCTGCCTCCTCATTTTTCAAGTCCCGTGTGATCTGTACACCATCCGGGTAAATCCATGAACAAGTCATGTATAGCCCCCTTACCCTTGGCTCGGCTCTCCCGCGCTGGCACACCCTGTCAATTCAGGCGCGGCTGTCTAACTTTATCTACTAACTATTTTATACTAGCTAATTGATATGGGGCTATTAGACAGCATTTGGGACACTAATCTAAACTGCACCACACCTAATACTAGTCTACTACAATAGAGTTAGTAAAGCTAGGTGCAGCATTAGTAAAGCTAGATCAGCTGACACTGAACCCCATGCTGAGTTACACAGCAGTGAAGTCACCAGTGTGCCCTGGTTGTGCACTGACATTCACTCTATTAGTATACCAACACCTTGTAAATAAGTTTACATCCTTTGAGAAAAGTATTAGATCAATTAGAATCTATGACCCCAAAAACTCTCTGTAGATAAAAAAAAAAGGCATTCATTGTGGCCAGTGACAGATGCTGAGATAAGATTAATACTACGTTTGGCCGCCATATTGGACGCCATCTCTTTGTTTTAGTACTTGGAATTGAAAGCGTTGCACAAATAACTTTAATAAAGAACAAATTGGTGATTGAATGGGATTATAAACCATGATAAATGCATCAGTAACACCCATATTCTCGAAGATGATGCAATTGGCCAATGAATGGCAGCCATCTTGGAAAAAGAGGCAGCCATCTTGGATTTTTTGCGTGGCTAACGCCCTTTTATGAAAGAGTGGTCCTTTGAGAATGTCTGTGCCAAATTTTATGCTTGCATGATTAAGTGAACTATTTTGGGGTATTTTTGCATTTATCTGCTCCACTATAACGAGAAAAAAAAAACTAAGTACTTTTATTCCGCTTAAAAGTTATCTGTCACGATTAAAGGGTATCTAATTTTGTTAACACTTTCACAGATCCTTCCTAATCTACATAAAACCGTCTAATGATCGCCATAATATGATGAAATCCAGCACCATGATAGTGAAGGGGTTTTATCTTTCTCTCCTTTTCTCTCTTTCTCTGACTTGCATCCATTCGGCCCCATTCAGCCAACTGTTTTAAGACGTGTATCCCCATCCAGGTGTCGTTTCATCCTGGCGAGCGATAGCGAGGCAGCATTGTATGGAGAAATCCGGCTTCGCCGGAGTAATTTTTCTATCGAAAAATTTACAAATTTAGCTTACTGTCAAAACAAAAATATATATATGCTGGCTCGCTACCGCTCGTCAGGAAAATATTGACACCTGGATGGGGGTAAACGTCTTAAAACAGTAGGCTGAATAGGGCCGAATGAATACAAGCCAAAGAGAGAGGGAGAAAAAGCGAAAAATAAGCGAGGTGGGCTCCCTTAAGAATATTAGCCGTAACTCCTGCCAACCGGCGTGCTACAAGCAGGACACAGAAGGACACAGCCCCCGTTTTCGTGCCACTTAGGTGCCGATTTGTTCCTGGCGAGCGATAGGGAGCGTGTAATTCAGGAGGAACCGGCCGGGACATTTTTTATACCAAAACAAATTACAAATTTATCTAAGGGGAGGGGGAGGGGGGGGGGGGGGGGGCAGCTCTTGGAGGTATTGTTTTTTAAGCTTGATGGAGGTCTTAGGAGGACATTAAAGAACCAATAGGCTATATAAATAACATAAATGAAGACATCAATACAAATCTTCCCTTAAGGGGGGGGGGGGGGGGTCACTTTTTTTTTTTTCTTATCTTTCTCTCCGTTTCTTTTTTTCCCTTGCTTGTAGCCATTCGGCCCCATTCAGCCAACTGTTTTAAGACGTTTATCCCTATCCAGGGGTCAATTTCTTCTTGGGGAGCGATAGCGAGCCAGCATTGTTTGGAGAAATCCGGCTTCGCCGGAGACATTTTTCTATCGAAAAATGTACAAATTTAGCTTGCTGTCAAAACAAAAATATATATATGCTGGCTCGCTACCGCTCGCCAGGAAAATATTGACACCTGGGATGGGGGAAAACGTCTTAAAACAGTAGGCTGAATGGGGCCGAATTGATACAAGCCAAAGAGAGAGAGAGGGAGAGAAAGAGAAAAATAGCGAGGTGGGCTCCCTTAAGGCTTCACATAGGCGATTATACTCCCCTCCCCCCCCCCCCCCCCCCCTTACCGTGAACGCCTCTCTATAATGTGAACGGAATGACAAGAAACCGATCGACTTCCGATGATGTACGACGCTGAGGGGGAGGGGGGGGGGGGGGGGGGGGGGGGGGGGGGGGGGGGGGGGGGGGGGGGGCGGGGGAAGGAAGGGGGCGAGGAAAGCATAATGGTCTACGACTCTACAGTATGTGTGGAGAGTTGCACCACCATTTTGGGTCTTCTTTAGGGTAACCACAATGTTTTCTATCCCTCGGTTGTTATCATCTATACTTCCCTCTACTTTACTTTTCTTGCTGTTTTATTGCGGCTTCATCTTCTTTTTCCCATTGTCTGTCAACTTGAGTACCTGTCAGAATTAACATATTTCAATTTTCCAATCAAAGGTTCCAGCCTATAGCGAGTAACCAACCCTGAAGGTGAATCGATAGATGGTGTTGAAAGGTTATCGTGGGCATCACACATTCCACAACAGAGGGTTCGCACTGCCATATTTACCACCATGCCTTCTGCAATCATATATCATGCCACGAGCTTACAAACTCCTAACGATGTCTGTATTTTGTTGAGGTTATAAAGAAGAAGCCATACAAGGAAAACGAAGCCGAAAAGTAGGTAGCAAAACTCCCTCTAAAGACAGTCATTAAGTTGGTCCCTATCTGGGAAAGAGAGAGAGAGAGAGAGAGAGAGAGAGAGAGAGAGAGAGAGAGGAGGAGAGAGAGAGAGGAGAGAGAGAGAGAGAGAGAGAGAGAGAGAGGACGGAAAATGGGTAGGTAAAGATAGATAGATAGATAGATAGAGAGAGAGAGGAGGGAAAATGGGTAGGTGGGTAGGTAAAGAGAGAGAGAGAGAGAGAGAGAGAGAGAGAGAGAGAGAGAGAGAGAGAGAGAGAGAGAGAGAGAGAGAGAGAGAGATGGGGGGTCATAATTAGCTCCCCCCCCCCCCCTCTCCCTCCCACCACCCCCTAATGACCCAATCAGAACCCCGGGCGCTAAGATTTGTGGGATGATTATGAGTTATGGATGGAGCTCATAAATCGGTGGGGGGGAGTGTGATAATGAGTATATACCTGGGATCCGAACTCTGTCATTTGAAACAATACCCGATACGCTCACCCACTTACTAATCAACTCTCTCTATCTCACTCTCACACTCACTCACACACACACACACACACACTCTCGTGCTCTATCTCTGTCCTCCACCCACCCAAACACCTCTCTTTCTCTTTCACACACACACTTATCTCTCTCTCTCTCGTCTGTCTCACCTCCTCACTGTCCCCCTCTCTCTCTCTCTTAAAGTAATCCACACCCATACACGCTCTCTATCTCTCTCTCTCTCTCTCTCTCTCTCTCTCTCTCTCTCTCTCTCTCTCTCACTAAATTACATAATAACTAATGCACCGTTAAGGGCGTGATAATGGCTACTCGCAAGAACCGAACCACCATCATTTGAAACAAGAGCCGATACTGTTGATTAGCGGGGGGGGGGGGGGGGGGCTCTGATTGTCGAAGAGGTATAATTGTCTTCATTACGTCTTTATCGGTGTTCTTGTTGCTGTCCCGAAATCGTTACTTGGCTGTTATACTCTCTCTCACTCACTGTCACACACACACACACACACACACACACACACACATTCTCTCTCTCTCTCTCTCACACCTACACACACCCACTGGGGGAGGCACTCGTCACAGGCAGCTTTGCCTTTTGTCTCCCTCATCCACATAGAACAAAATATAACACACATACGCGCGCACACACACATTTTCTCACTGTCACTCTCACACACTGACTTTCTCACACACACTCACTCTCTTACACACTTACTCACACACACACTCTCTCTCTCTCGATATGGACAATTGAATGCATGCAAATACGATTCTTCTATAGCCAAGCCCTTCCAGGATTTAACCTTTAATTAAATTCAAAGTAAACGTGAATACACCACTAGAATAATGCCAGGTTAGCTTAGACTAGATATAAAACACAATTTCATCCATAAAGGAATACAGAGAACTAACTACCTCCTAAATAACTTGAAATACAAAGGAACATAGCTACTAAACAAACCTATCCATATGATAAATTATAGTCTGATGTCTTTGGAAATGACGGTAAATTTCAAAGTTCCCATCTAGATTGCTCGGTTAATTTGAAGGTTTTATCGTGAACTATGATGGTGCTTGTATACACCTGGTCTTAATATGATGCAGAGACATAGTAGTTTCGTAATTGGCCATTAAGGATCGAGAAATTAGCTGCTAAGGGATTTCTTAATTGCCAGCTGAAGAGAAACCGAGATAATTATCATAATCACATATATCCACATCGCTTACCTGGAGGGGGTTCACCGGCTTTTTTATATTTATCTCCTTTTCTCTCTTTCCCTAGCTTGTATCTATTCGGCCCCATTCAGCCAACTGTTTTAAGACATTATTCCAATCCAGGTGTCGATTTCTTCTTGGCGAGCGATAGCGAGCCAGCATTGTATGGAGAAATCCGGCTTCGCCGGAGAAATTTTTCTATCGAAAATGTACAAATTTAGCTTGCTGTCAAAACAGAAATATCTATATGCTGGCTCGCTAACCGCTCACCAGGAAAATATTAACACCTGGATGGGTGCGAACGTCTTAAAACAGTAGGCTGAATGGGGCCGAATGGATACAAGCCAAAGAGAGAGGGAGAAAAAAGAAAAACAAAGCGAGGTGGGCTTACCTTGAGGAGTGGAGGGTATGGAGATGAACACCACTTACCTAAAAATAGAAAGAACATTTAATCTGTTAGTGATGTAGAAGTGGATAATCTATGTTAGTATATAACTTTGAAAGAACATTGAAGTTGTTTGTGTTATATAAGTGAATAATCTAGTTATTAAGGTGGGCCCACTTAGGTTAGGTTAGGTTAGGTTCCAATCCCGTGGACCCAATCCCGTATGGGCCCAATCCCGTATGGGCCCAATCCCGTATGGGCCCAATCCCTATGGAACCATGTTATTAAATAGTTTGAAAGAACATTGAAGTTATTTGTGATGCAGAAGTGAATAATCAAGGTTAGTAAATAGCTTTGTTAGATAATATACTGTACTTTTCTTCTTTATCAAATCCTCAGTCAATAATGATATTCCTTCAATAACTTTGTTAGTCAATAACCTTGCTCAATGAATAACCTTTACTAGTAAATACAATATATACAGCCAATGCCTTTCTTATGCAATATATATATATATATTTTTTAGCCACATAGAAGTGAATAATTTTGCATAGCTCACATCTCTTCTCAGTCAATATTTCTTTTAAGGGGGGATGACTTGCTTTTTGTTATTTCTGTCCTTTTCTCTCTTTCTCTGGCTTGTATCCATTTGGCCCCATTCAGCCTACTGTTTTAAGACGTTTATCCCCATCCAGGTGTCAATTTTTTACTGGTGAGCGGTAGCGAGCCAGCATATTTTTTATTTTTGTTTGACAGCAGGCTAAATTTGTACATTTTGTCTCCGGCGAAGACGGATTTCTTCATATAATGCTGGCTCGCTATCGCTCGCCAGGAAGAAATCGACACCTAGATGGGATAAACGTCTTAAAATAGTTGGCTTAATGGGGCCGAATGGATACAAGCCAGAGAAAGAGAGAAAAGGACAGAAATAACAAAAAGCAGGTCACCCCCCTTAATACGTTGTTGCCTTCTATGTCGTGTTGTGTGTTGCCAACATGTTTTGTTGGCAGTGTGGACGCACCTTTAGTTAACTGCCACGTTGACTGATTGTTTCGTTCACTGATAAATTCGTTCATTCGCTGATTCAGTCACTAATTCTAGTTCCTTCAATATAAGCAAGAGCTATGGACATAGCTTTATCAACTACAGTGGGTACAATCGGGCTATTAAGTGTTGTCATGAGATTCCAGTGGTTTTCGCTCAACGAGTGTAATTGGTACCTTTATAGTTACTGGGAAAAGTGCTTATCCCTCAGAGTATTAGTCAGTGTCCGAAACTTTGTGAAATATCTGACAACACTTATTAACCTCGACCGTACAGTAGAACAATAGTTACCGACAAAGGATAGTGTTTTAATCCTTTGAGGATCATGATTCATATTTGTTCATTTGTTTTTGGCTATTATTAGACGATTTGTTCCTGATTAGGATGTGGATATGGAAGTTAGAGGGTTAATTTAGATACTCTTGACCCTTGTAATTCCCACAGATCCTTCTCAAGCTGTATAAAATCGTCTAATGATAGCCAAAATTAACTGTCAAAACGCATCATAATCCTCAAGGCGTTAATAATTTTGAGTAAGAAGAGGGTTATAGTCTAGAGTTAGACTAAGATATGCATGCTCTTTAAAAAATATGTTTTTGTTTCTCTCAAATAAAAATGCCATTGCATTAGAAAAACTACTGATTTAAGGGGGGTGACCTGCTTTTTTGTTATGTCTGTCCTTTTCTCTTTTTCTCTGGCTTGTAGCCATTCGGCCGACATTCAGCCAACTATTTTAAGACGTTTATCCCCATCTAGGTGTCGATTTCTTCCTGGCGAGCGATAGCGAGCCAGTATTATATGAAGAAATCCGGCTTCGCCGGAGAAATTTGTCTATCTAAAAATGTACAAATTTAGCCTGCTGTCAAACAAAAATAAAAAATATGCTGGCTCGCTACCGCTCACCCGTAAAAAATTGACATCTGGATGGGGATAAACGTCTTAAAACAGTAGGCTGAATGGGGCGAAATGGATACAAGCCAGAGAAAGATAGAAAAGGACAGAACAAAAAGCAGGTCACCCCCCTTAAGTTGTTAATGATGCAGTGTTGCAGACATGTTGGTAATAATGTGTAGTACCAACATGTCTGCAACACTGTATCATTAACAACTTAATACGTTGTTGCCAGTGTGGACGCACCTTAAGGAATGGGTGAATTAGTGAAAAAGGAGCAGTTAGTCAGTGAAGCAGTCAACGAAGTAGTGAGTAGGTGGAACAGTAGGTAGTGGAGGGGAAGCAGAACAGCAGTGAAAGAAGCAGTGAATGCTACAGTGAGTCAATAAAGCAGTCAACGAAGCAATGGGTGAGTGAGTGAAGAAGTCAACGAAGCAGTGAGTGAGCAGGTGAGAGAGTGAATCAGTAGCTAGTGGAGGGGAAGCAGTATCAACCCTCCACTCCGACACACTCAACTGACTCTCTCTCTCTCTTTCTCTCTATGACTATTGTAACTATTGTAACTCATTTTTTCTCCCTATCCTTTGTGACTATTCTATATCTGTATTATTATTGTATTTCTTCTTTCTCTCTCTCTCTCTCTCTCTTGTGTAAGTGTTTATGAGTGTGTGTGTGTGTGTGTGTGTATGTGTGTGTGTGTGTGTTTGTGTGTGTGTGTGTATGTATGTATGTGTGTGTCTGTGTCTATCGACGTAGTTTGTCCAATGATAGGGTGTGACTCTCGCTCTTTGATGGTCCCTTCTCTCTCTCTCTCTCTCTCTCTCTCTCTCTCTCTCTCTCTCTCTCTCTCTCTCTCTCTCTCTCTCCGTTCTCCTTAGAAAATACGTGTTTGCTTCCTTTACTTTAAATTTGTCGTTTTTGTAATTGTTGGTGTTTTATTTCTTTTTCCTCCTTTTTCTTTTTTCTATTCCATTTTCTTTATCTTCAAGCCGGTATTAAACGAGTCCTTTTTTTCTCTCAGCTTTTATCGCAAACTGTGGGACTGCAACTTATGAGACAGAAAAGTGTATCACCTAAATCAATCTACCATCAGTGTACAGTTCCCGATACCAAAACAAAAAAATGAAAAATAAAAATCTCAGAAATGTTGCTGGATAATACTTTGACCATCGAGAATTGACCACTGCGAGTTTCAGGCTGCAAGGAAGTTGGAGCTGTATACATCGATATTTAACACAATTGCCATTTAAAATACGGTTGTAGTACATTTATATACACATCAAACCCAATTCAACATATTTTGTATCTATCAGAAATCTACATTATTATGGCATTTCTGTTTAATATTGATGTCTTCGGCTCCAACTTCCTTATAGCCTGAAACTCGGAAGTGGTCAATTGACGATGGAAGCTCCCCCAAAAACCCTATTTCCATCCACCATCACCACCAACACTATTACAACTCCCACCCCACCACCAAAGCCACCTCACCCCCAACCACCATCATCACCACTACCAAAATCACTATCAATACAACCCCACCCTAACTAAGACCGACATATTCCCACTCAACACCAAACCAAACCCCACCCCACCCACCACCAACACCATTACCTCAAATACCCACCACCACCACCAATATAACCCCAGTCACCACCAGCACCACTACTAAATATACCCACCACCACCACAATTCTCCATACCCAAAATCATGCCAAACCACCCCTAACCCCTACCATCACCACTACTAAATATACCACCACAACAAGTACCACACTACCACCACCACCTACACAAGCACCACACCACCACCACCAGCACCACATCACCTCCACCTCCACAACTCTCCATGCCCAACATTATGCCCCCGTGACATGCCAGGCCCCCATCGACCACCACCACCACCACTAGTACCTCCTCCCAGAACCACAATCAATTATCAGTTTCGTAATATAGTGTCTCTCGATAATGGCACCCACCGCGAGAGCTATATGGGGCGAAACTGTAACGCTCCACTGTGTATACCTCCACACTATAACGGTGGAAGTACATGGAACCTAAACTGCCGGATTGTTACCTGTTTATTCACATTACAGGTACAGGAGTGGCGTGTAAGAGAGGTGGAGGAGGTGGAAGAAGTGGAAGAGGTGGTGGTGGTGAGTTAGATCCGTGACTGCGATGGTTGGTTGCTTGCTTGCCTGGTATGTAAGTCTGAGAGGGTTTGCCAGTTGTGGGATTCAGGTGTGTGTGTGTGTGTGTGTTTTATTATGTTTCTAGGGTTGGAGGATTTGACTTTGTGGGGAGTGTATTTGTGTGTGTGTGTGTGTGTGTGTGTGTGTGTGTGTTATAAGTGGGGTTGACACGGTGGGATTTGTTTGTGGTCTATAATGATGTATATGGTATAATTCCAGGACACACAGCTCTATAGATGTTTGGTATATACACTAAGAGCCGCTGACAATCTGTCTCTCTCAGGCTCACACGCAAACACACACATACACAATACAAATATTGCATACTGTAATACACACATTACACACACACACAAACACACACACACATATATATATATATATATATATTTTTGTTTTTGTTTAAGAGACAATGAACGGAGGAAGGAAAAACACAGATAAAACAAAAAGGTCCATGTGCCTAAAGGCATCCTCAATTCATAAAATGTTTGTAACAACTGGATTTAAACATTTGTAGATTGTAAGTTTGTGGAAAGCAATTCGAGGGAAGTGAATTCCAAAGAGTAGTAGCTCTGGGGATAAATGACTTCTGATAAGCAGAAGTTCTGCATTGTGGAGGAGAAAGTGTAAATTCATGGGCGCTCTCAGCTTCCCTAGTTCTACGGGGAAAGATGTGGAGAGGCGGCACAATTGAAGCAAGTCCTCGGAACAATTGCTGTGAAAATATCTGTAGAATAATGCAAGGGATGCAACGTTTCTTCGTATGGATAATGTAGGAAGGTCCTGTGTGATTGCAGGGTTATTGATTAATCTAATAGCTTTATTTTGAATTTTGTCCAACTGCCTCAATGCAACCACTCCACTTCCACCCCACAGAGGTGAACAGTAATCCATCTGAGAACGCACATGACTTTTATATATCACGGCCAACTGCTCGCCAGTGAAGAATTCTCGAACTCTGTACAGGAGTCCCAGTTTTTAGAGGCATTCTTAGCAATGCTTCTAACATAATGTGTTCAGCTCAAGTTAGTATTTAATGTTACACCGAGAATGTCAATACTATGGGAAGTGGGAATATTTACATCATTAAAAAATATATGGGAGTCAGTGAGATTCTGTCGGTTAGAAAATTGAATGTACTTGGTTTTCTGTGCATTAAAGGAAACTAGATTCTTTTGTCCCCCATCCATTAATTCTAGAAAGGTCCTGGTTCAGAGAAATTGCAGTGTTTATTTTTGAATTTATAAGATCGGGTTGGGTGAAAGAATTGGTTAAGGTGAAGGAACTGTGGAGTGTTGAGTCATCTGCGTAGGAATGTATTGGATTATGAGTGGTAGATATGAGATCATTGATATGAATGAGGAACAGAATTGGGGCCAAAACTGATCCATGGGGAACACCAGCATTTATTGAGTGAAATTGAGAATAAAGGCATCTACCATTACACGTATTTTTCTGTTATGAAGATAAGAAGAAATTAGTGGAACTAATGATGCAAGGCCGTAGTGCGACATCTTCGACAATAAGGATTGATGCCAGACTCTATCAAATGCCTTTGATATATCCAGCGCTATTGTATGTGTTTCACCATGTTGGGTCTGTAGCTTGGTTGATTTGATGCGTAAGAAGGCAAAGCATGTCTGCAGTTGATCGACATCGTCTAAAACCATATTGCCTATCACTGATTAATTTTTTATTCTCAAGATGCTTAATTATGTGATTATTTAATATAATTTCAAAGACTTTACCAAGAGTGGAAGTTATAGCTATTGGTCTGTAGTTTGATGGATCTGAAGAGATCCATATATATATATATATATATATATATATATATATATATATATACATGTATATATATATATATTTTTCTTTAATACATACGAGGTTGAAAGAAATGGCAATTTCTGCGTTGGAAATTTTATTATTCAAAGTTTCCAGGTCTCTGATGAGTTTTCGCTGGGTGGCAGGAAGTAGATGAAGGAGATGAGCAAAATTCATGGTGGTACAGGGTTACATTAAAGTACATGATGATACAGGATATACGACGCGTTTCACTGGACAACCAGCATTATCAAGTAAGGAAGGAAAGATATAAAAGGTAAACAGGAAGGGTATATATATATATAAGGGTATATCTATATATACCCTTCCTGTTTACCTTTTATATCATTCCTTCCTTACTTGATAATGCTGTTTGTCCAGTGAAACGCGTCGTATATCCTGTATCATCATGTACTTTAATGTAACCCTGTACCACCATGAATTTTGCACATCTCCTTCATCTACTGACCTGCCACCCAGCGAAAACTCATCAGAGACCGGGAAACTTTGAATAATAAAATTTCCAACGCAGAAATTGTCATTTCTTTCAACCTCGTATGTATTAAAGAAAATTTATTACCTGGCTTTACCAACATATATATAATATATATATATATATATATATATATATATATATATATATATATATATAAAAGGACACTTTCTGTCTGTTTGTTCACAAACTACTCCCTCAGTTTTCAAGATGGAGAGCCCATACTTGGTATGCTTACTAAAGGGGTGCCAAAATAGGTTTTAAGCGATTTATTTTGTCCCCCCCCCCCTCCCCCCCCCGGAGATAAGGGGATGGAGCCCGCCCCCCCCCCCCCTCCCAATTCTCTCAGTTTTAAAGATGGAGAGCCCATACTTGGCATGCATACTAAGGGGTGCCAGAATAGGTTATAAGCTAATTTTTATTTGTCCCCTCACCCCCTGGGGGGTGCATAATTTAACACACACATCCATGCACTCACACTAATATTTCAATATGTATTAATAAATACACTTATAATATAGGATACATTAACACACTCGCACAGAGAGAGAGAGAGAGAGAGAGAGAGAGAGAGAGAACTTCCCATAAACAAAACATCCAACCTGTAAACATAATATCCCTTCTCGTCACTCAACCACAAACACATTTAGTCATCGATTTAGCGAGGGGCATGAATGTCTGGCCCTTCAGTGTTTCAGCATGATCTAGTAAGGTGATATATACAGGAGGTCATTCTCTCACATGGACATTTCTCTCAGTGCTTTGGGTCGTACAGGATAGTCGTAAATAGCTGCACACCCACTTGAATCAGTATCGAGCCCAAACGAGACAGTGCGAGGCGTGTTATATCTCAAATGCTTCAGAACTTGGCTTTAAAGTTCATAATTATATTCAAATGGGTGTCCATGAAAAGAGTGAAGTTGGGGAAAGCACCAGGAACAGATGGAGTGTGGGGAAATGTTGAGGTATGGTGGTGAGATAGTGATAGAATGGGTATGGAAAATGTGCAAACTAGCATGGGAGAAGGGGAGTGCACCCGATGACTGGAAGACTGGCATAATAGTCCCCCTATATAAGGGCAAAGGGGAAAGAGGAGTGTGTGGTAACCACCGAGGAATATGTCTTCTAAGCGTAGTAGGGAAGGTATACAGTAGGGTAGTGATTGAGAGAGTGAGAATGAGAACGGAGAAATGGATAGGCGACGAGCAGGGAGGTCTTAGGAAGGGAAGAGGATGTGTAGATCAGATTTTTACCCTGAATTGTGTTGTGGAGAAGCATCTGGAGAAGAAACAAAAGGTGTATGTTGCCTTTATGGACTTGGAGAAGGCCTATGACAGAGTGGATAGAGAAGGTTTGTGGAAAGTACTTAGAATATACGGAGTAGAGGGCAAGTTGCTGAAAGCAGTGAAGAGCATGTATGAGGGTACAAAGGCGGCAGTACGTGTGGAGAGTGAGCAGAGCGAGTTCTTTGACCTGAATGTTGGTTTGAAACAGGGGTGTGTGATGTCCCCGTGGTTGTTTACTGTATAATTTTATATGGATGGAGTCATGAAAGAAATACTATCAAGAGCAGTGGATGTTGGTGTATCGCTGAAAAGGGAGGGAATTGAGTGGAAGCTACCTATACTGCTGTTTGCGGATGATACAGTTCTGATGAGTGATAATGAATGGGAGTTGCAGGGTCTGGTAAATGAGTTTGGAACAGTGTGCGAAAAACGGAATTTGAAGGTAAATGCGGGGAAGAGCAAGGTTATGGTCTTCGAAAGGGGTGAAGCTTAAACGGTCAGGCTATGGAGATCGTCAACTCTTTTAAGTATCTGGGCAGTGTGTTGAGTAAAGATGGGACTATGGATAAAGAAGTGCGGGAGAGGGTACAACAGGGGAAGAGGGTTGTAGGAACGCTAAAAGCAGTAACAAGAAATAGGGTGGTCAGTATGGAAGTGAAGAAGTCCTTGCATGACAGTGTGGTAATCCCGACACTGACTTACGGTAGCGAAGCATGGACGTTGGTTGAGAGAAGTAAGAAGGAGGTGTGGTGTGGAGGTAGATGTGCTGGAAAGTGTGAAAAGGAACAACTTGAGATGGTTTGGCCATATGGAACGTATGGAAAGCGAGAGAATGACTAAGAGGGTGTACGAGAGCGAGGTGGAGGGACAGAGGGAGAGGTGGAAGGATGGAGTGAGGAAGTACATGAACGAAGGCGGTGCTGGTTGGGGGGAGGGGCGTCGACTGACTGGGGACAGAGGTGCATGGGGGCGGTTCGTTCGTGGCCACCCCTTCGGGGATCACGGCGTCAGGCAATAGATAGATAGAATAAATAATATATTACTCTTACAGCCTTCTTGATTTACCTCTCATGTTTCTTACTGGATTGGTACAAATCCAAAATTGGTACAAATTTTGCATCAGGCAACCTAATACCGTGAGAGAGAGAGACAGAGAGAGTGTGTGTGTGTGTTTGTGAATGTGTGTGAGAGTGAGTGAGTGTGTGGAAGTTGAAGAGGACGTGAAGTTGTGAGAGTTAAGGAAGATAGGAATTAAAGAGAGAAAGAGTGAACATTCAAAATGAGAAAGAGAGTTACGAGGGCCAAAAAAAATAGTAAATAGGAAAGATCTCTTTTAGATTAGGGTTCTCAAGAGGTCAGAAGGACCCTTATTGTAGGTCTCCTTGGACGGGGCACCTAGAGGAGGGACCATTATTTGGCCCCTAGGAAGGAGGGCGTCAAACAGAGACAATTTGGTATTATGACTGGAATTAAAACGAGAAGGAATACAGGAATATTTACATGAAATTGGATTATTTTGGCTATTATATCACTTCCAAAGACATACAGTAATGCGAACCGTGCAGTATAATGTAACTTAAATTTGTTATAATCGAAATGAGGGACTAATTAGAAGAGACTTACTATTAGGACTGGTTTTGAATAGTATAATGTTTGCCAGCTCGCTGTAATAATTTCAATCGGATAACAACTCTTGATATTCCCCAGCGTCTATTGCCCCTCGCCTGGGCTTCGTGGTCAACTGGATTGTCGTGCCCTTGCTGCGGCCCATACTGACCAGCATGAGACAGATGGAGACCTTTCTGGAGTCGTGTCCGGACATCAACTACACCATCGTCAGACCACCGGATCTCAAGAAGGCTCCCGTAACAGGTGCGATGTGTGCTTAAGTAAAAACCTATCACTTGTATTCTTAAGTCTGGAATCCACAACAATTTCACTTATTATTTTGAGGGACTTGGGTTATTTTATCATGTATAATATTTGACTATTCAAGATTTTCAGCACAAGATTCAAAATACCATTAAGATCATTGCTAACATGTTGGTATGATGCCAGCTTAAAGAAGGGCAGGTCTACCCCTTTGTATATGTGATGTGCTATGTACCTGATCTCTCATATTACTGTGGATCATTTTCCTCCCATCATTACAACACTAGGGTATAAAGAGTCAAACTTAATTCTCGATCACGCATGCTCGAGGTACAGAATTTATCAATAATTGTGTTCGTCAGAGTTCTTCGCTATGAATTAAATTGAACTTACTTTGCTTAAGTGTTGTGCTACAATTTAGAGCAAAGTACAGACTTCAAACCTGTTGAATTCTTGGGAGATCATTCAGTCAACCGATGACTTAATTCTATCCGATATGACCTCTTGTGTGTTATGATGATGTTTTGTTTGCATTTTATTGAGGATTTTGCTTGCTTTTGCCATTTTCGAGCAATGTATTTTAGTTTGTTCCCTAGGCTAACAAATAACGCCTTCCCATACTTCCTTCAATCTAAAACATGCCCACCAAGACCCACTTCAAGGTAAATTTGTACATATTTTTATAGAAGAATGTCTCGGCCTAGGGCAGAATTATTCTTCTAAGTTACAGACGTGCTCAGATTTATATTTACCCTGAATGAGGTGAAGCGTCTTGTTATTGCCAAACTAATGAGGTGAAAAGTCTTAAACATTTCCAAACTATTGGAGCGAAACAGTGGAGCTCCAAAAAGATCCCCGCGGACCAAATAGGGTTAAGCTGACAACTTGCCAAGGTGTATTATGTTGATCGTTAGACACCAAGCTCTCCGTATAGCGACTGACCTCTAGTTAAGCATTAACTATTTCCTAAATGAGAAAAAAAGGGCCAACAATGAGAACATTTGCATCCAAAATCCATTCATTATAACAAGCACAGAAATTGTAAGTCTTAGCCTCTTATAACTCAAGAAGAGCTGGAGCAAAGAGTCTCTAAATGTCCACACCTATTTACAATACTCTTACTTTTCAGCTGACAATAAATTGAATCCCTCAGCAGCTAATTTCTCGATACTTAATGGAAAAATATGAAACTACTATGTCTCTGCTCTATTGCCCAAGTACTGTTTGAGTTATGAAAGCTTGGGTATGAAATTTCTAGACTCATTTTCATGAAAAGACTCAGTGGCACACAGTTCAGTCACTAGATATCTGAGTAATGACAGCTTGGGGGGGTCGAGATTGTTAGACCCTATATCTGTCTGCAGGAGTGTAGAAAACCTTAGGGCTGAGTACAGTCAAAATCAATAGTTTGCAGACACCTTGATTATAAACAGTGCATTTTAAAGTTATTGTTACTTTCTCTTGGCAGTCCTAATGTGTTTCTAATAGCCTGTGATTTGTACTATTTGCTTCACATATTAGAAATGCCGAGTCAGTGCCCCGCTCAAAACAATTTACCATCAATTTTGTTGTTAAACTAATTATATCAACTGTGCATGAGTTCAGTTTAAAGCATTTTGTTGATGAATGATAAAATGTGTTTGTTTATCTTATGTTTAGACAATATACCATTATTATGTGCTGTCTGTAATCTACCATTTATAATTAAGTAATATTTTGCGGTTGTACGTACACTTCCATTACACTCCAGCCTAAGCCATTACGACTGGATTGTTTTATGCATATACCTTGGGTAAAAGGCCTTAAGAAATAATTCTTCTATTAAGTAGTTCATGTAAGATATGTTAATAACAAATATTTAATAAACTGGATATGTATAATATTACATAGATCATCATCGTATTTACTTTTACTTAACTATCCCAGTGAGCCCTCTGTGAGACCCTGTAGATTCCTAAGAAGCAAGCTAGGGTTAGTGGGTGGCACCTGAGGTCTCTCAATAATGTTACATTGTGTACTTATCTCTGTTGTGTGAAAGCTAGTCAATACAGTAGGACGTGTTCTGTGTCTTCTGGGAGGTAATAGCATCTTAGGTATGTTGTGTTAGGTGGCAACGGATGATACTTTCTTGTGCCACTGCTTGAGTAGTTGCCTTCAGTTGAATCCTAAAGACAAATTTAGAACTTGGAGTCAGAAGATGGATTCGATAAGAGGACGAACACTTGGAAAAGGTCCCCCAAATCCCCCACCCACCCTAGGAAGGTGCATCGCAAAAGTTGCACTTGGTCTGGCCCAGAAATGTTCTTTAGATTCCTTTCTGAAGAACGAAATCTAGTGTCAAATTATTAAGGCAAATTAATGCCAGTCAACCACAACATCTCTTGATAAATTGTCAGACTGCAGAATATTACCCTCTTTCTCTTATGCCTGTACAATATCTTTGTTGTTGCTTTCTTTCTTCTCCCTCTTGATTAGTGTGGTACTGCAGTACGCAAGAACAACGTAATATAACATAGACAATTTACATCAACATAAGATCATTAATACAGAATTATGAATAACCTGTGTCTGATGTTATAATTAATCTAGAGCCTTGCCTTTCAGGAATTGAAATGGTTAATCATTTATGAAGGAGCAGTATTGCTCCAACTTTGTATTCTGTTGTGAGTAAAATTCACACTAGTAAGTAAGAGAAACAGTATTTAAATTAAGCAGAGGTCCTTACTATGTCATACTAAATGCCCATCTTCACAGTCCGATTATCTTAATATATTTTACCTTTGCTTTCCGTGCTAGAGCTGGAGATGAGTGTGTCTGAGGGCTACTATGTGGATACAGGTTCGCCTTTCAACGGCACCAACCGGTCAGATGTGGCCAAGTTCATGCTGTCCTGCCTCGATAACAACCTGTATGACCAAAAGATGGTTGCCGTCACCACCACACAGAAGAAAGTTGCCAAGCAGTAGGGAAGTCTAACGGGAGTTGTTGTTAAGGAGGTTTTCACTCTAAATTTATATTTACTCGATTGAAAATGACAAAGCAATGTGCTTTTCATAACCTTGCATTTGATTTAGATATTTATAATTTGAACAAATGCAGCAATACCTATGTTCAGAAATTAATATTATTGAAATCTAATGTGAGGCTTCGAAAACGTATCGTATTGTCATATTGAATCGAGAAAACGTTGATTCTCACTGAAAACAGCTGTAGTGTCGATTTGTAAACGAATCAACTCTCCCTCCTCAAGACCGACCAACCTGTACAACCAGAAGATAAATGGCGATGGGCTGACCTATCAGAGTGAGACCTGAGCGATCTCTGCCATACCCATAGCTTACTCTGACTGTTCCTTTTACTTATATATTTTCTAGATCTCAAGTGACGGCGTCTCTTCCGTGGATTGCCCTCCCAATCTACCAAGATTGGAAGCTAAAGCGTCACATTATTCCTTTGCCCCTCAACTTTCTCTTCATAATTGCTGAGGGGCACAGGGCCCTGGGTGGGGCTTTGGTTTCCCGGGCGTTTACGCACCCTCTCAGCTCCCCGCCATGGAGTGGCTTCGGTCACCCAGGCTTTATTGTGGTCGGCAGGGAGGGTTCTGTGAGGGCGCTCGTTTATGGCCTTGGCCTTACTCGGGGCCTTGGGGCTGTTCGGCCAGGCAGCTTGGGGAACAACAACAACAACAACAACAACCAGAAGATAAATGCCATCACAGCAATGCAGAAAAGGTGTTCATGTAGTAAGGAGTTTGAGACTAAGTTGTAGGAGTATACTGGAAGGCTTATGGTGGTCTCAGACGAGTAGATTTAGTGACAGATCGTAGGCCTATAGTTCTTGTTTTCCTTCATCTGAACCAACACGTTCTTCCAGAAGTTGTTTTCGATTGCCACCATGTACAGTCACTGTCATTAATTCTTATACATTTTGAAGCTTCCAATAAATTGAATAAATCTCCGAAATGCAAATATCTGGTAAATAATTAATAAAGAGATTCAATTCAGCCTGGGACAGCTTTAAAAAATTATGTATAAGCATTAATGACCGCGACTGTACAAGACCTTCACAGGGAGTAATTATATTTAAGGAAGAGTCACATTATGATATTTAGAGTTGGTTTGTATAGATGTTAACTCGCTCTTGCCTCAAGGCGAATTTTTATGACAAGAAGATGAATGCTGTCACCCTCATGCAGAAATGGCCATCATGCAGTAAAGACTGATGCAGAGATGTATGTAAGAACATTAAGAGCGGCAACACAGGAGTTAGTTTAGTGTCAGATTATATACGAGTAGCCTATATGCTTTTCCTGTTCAAGTACAATGGTTGATTTATTATGAGTGTACAGTAGTAGCCTGTACTCCACTACAAGTTAATAAATTATTTTGAAAGATTTTCATTCCGTACTCTTGGTTTATTTTGGCTCTGTTGTTTAAGGCTTAAGAAGAAGAAGAAGATGAACAATACAGGATAGACTAATAAACATTTAATTGATTTTTTTTCTTTATTATTTGTTCTTTCTCCAATAACAATGGACCTATAGAAATACAGGTGTGATAACACCTTTGTGTCAGATTCCTTATAGTAGTCACCATGTTGCCCGTAGAGCGTTCTGAACCGCCATGTCTTTCATGCTGCTGATGCACTGTGTGCTAACAACAGTGGATTTTTTCTTGGTTTTCATATACATTTGCTAGTTAGAAATTCTGTACAACTATGTAGCTCCTGCGATTCTTCAAAAATAGACTGTTGAATTACTTCTGGGCCCATTATTTCCTTGCCTGGGCTGCAAGGGTAGATTGGGATGCATTGAAGAAATTGACAGTCAAAGCAGGAGAGAATAAACTTGAAAAAATGCATATATATTTCTTATAGGGTTACTCCCCTTCTGATCCATATGAGGAGTGAAGCCATCTGGGTAGCTAAAGAGATAACATCCATGCCTGCTACTCAGCAGACTCGGGTTCGCCGCTCGCTCAGTCTGGTGAAAGTTTTTTTCTGAGACATAGCCGGCGGTTACCATCTCCCATAAGCAAGGAGATGGGATAATAGGCTCTGGTAGATTAACATTGTACAAGCACTTCTGAATCCCCGAAGGAGAAAAATGGGCGCTATATAAGTAACCAGACGATAATTATCATTATTATTATTAAATGTTAAATTGCATAAAAAAAGCAAAGAGCGAGGATAATGTTGACTGATATCTCACTACGCTTTTACATCTATCCACATATGTAGTGGAATGTGCACTAGGCATATTGAAAGCCTTCGATAGAGTCTGGGACAAATCTCTAATTTCCAAACTATCCTTCTGTTTCTATCCCTCTATCTGTGCCTTTGTCTCTAATTTCCTTTCTGACCATTCCATAGCTGCAGACGTGGACGGCCATCACTCACTTCCTCAACCTATCAACTCCAGTGTTCCTCAGGGTTCTATCCTGTCTCCAGTTCTCTTTCTAATATTCATTAATGATCTCAACTGTACCTCTTGTCCTGTCCACTCATATGCTGATGACTCTACCTTACACTATTCAACTAGTTTTACACAACAACCCAGCATGCAATCACTCCAAAACTCACGTGACTAAGCCATTGCACATCTATCTGCTTATTCACCAATTATTTCTGATTGGGGAAGAGAAAATCTTGTTACTTTCAATGCTTCTAGGACCTAATTTCTCCTATCTATCCTTTGCAATCTTCCACAAGACTATCAATTACTCTTCAACAATACACAAATCAACCCTTTATCTTCTCTCAATATTCTTGGTTCATCTTTTTCATCCAATCTTCCTTGGAAAGATCATATTACCACTTGCTAAAACAGCTTCCCAGAAGCTAGGTGTGCTCAACCGTCTCTGTAGATTCTTTACCCCCGCAAAAATTGCTCTGGAAGTATCTGACAAAACTCGCAGGACACCCTGTGGGGGCAGAGTGCGCCCATGTAGCAAGTATTGTTTGTATGTGTGGGGAGGTTCCACTCATACCGCACTTATCAAAAGAGTAGAGTCAAAAGCATTTTGCCTCATCAACTCACTTCCTCTTACTAGTTCCCTACAATCTCTTTCTACATGCCGCAATGTTGCATCTCTTTCACTCTTCTATCACTATTGCAACAATCAGTGTTCTTCAGAGCTCTCTCAGTGCACCCGCCTTTCAACACAATCCCACTATTCTGTCCAGCTCTCCAACCCAAGAATTGGGTCTCAGTCTTCCTTGTACTCAACAGATGAACTCTGGAACTCTCTCCCTAAATCAATTCGGGAGACTCAGGGAATAGCCTGAATTCCATTTTCTCTCCCAGACCTTGGTAGCTGGATACATATATTTCTGCCTCACACATCGGGGGTATCAGGAAAACCCTCTTTATATAGCATACACATCCAACTTAACGACATTGCCCTACATCGCTATCCTCTATCCATAAAACACTACTCTTCCCACTACATATCATACATGCAACACCATACACTTACCTAATAAATATGGCAGTACAATTGTTAAGAGCAAACCTGGTGGTCCCTCGGATATCCACCCCCGGCAGGGTTGGGTCATTGACACAGGGCCCTCCCAGTCGTCATCATGCGACTGTGTCAAGAGCATTGCAACGTCCCAAAGCTGTTCGTCAGTGCAGCTTTTTCTTTAGTAATATAAGGGGACTTCACTCTAACATCAATTCTGTACACCAATTTCTTCAAGCAGAATCCCCTACTCTCCTTTTTTTGACAGAGACTCAAGTAACATCCACATCTGACACGTCTAGATTTAATTTTCCAGGTTATCAACTGCTCCAAAATTTCAGACCTAAAGGAGGTGTATGTTGCTTCGCAAAATCTGAAATTGCCCTGGAGGAGGTTACTAGTTTCAATTGTCCCTATTTTGATTATTCTATATACAAATTAATTTCTGATGGTAAATTTAAATACATATGTTGCATCTACCGTTCCCCAAATACTCCTCCAGAGCAAAGTCTTTTTGATTCTCTGTCCTCACAACTCAGTGTCCTCAACTTAAATGCTTCTTCTGAAATCACTGTGTTGGGTGATTTTAATGTCCTTTAATGTTGAATGGCTCACTCATTCAGCCAGGACTGATGATGCTGGTCTTGAATGTGAGCTATTTGCAGACTCATTTAATCTCACTCAACTAGTCTACCAACCCACCCGTGTATCAGATAATCCTAATCATAATTCCCACCTACTGGACTTATTTTTAACAACCAACTCAGAAAATTATGATGTTACAGTGAGGTCCCCGCTTGGATCTTCTGATCACTGTCTGATACAGGCCACCTGTCTATCACCTACCACACCTTCCCACTCTGAACCTGTTTTGGTGACTAAATGGCATTACGATAGGGCAGACTGGGAGGGTCTTCAAGGTTTCTTTATTGATATTCCCTGGACCTCTTTCTTTTCTAATGATGCACACTCCACCTTGAGCCACATACAAGATTTTGTAAAAATTGGAATGGAAACTTTTATTCCTCATCAAAAGTACAGTAAAAGATCTAATTCACCTAAATGGTTTGACCATAATTGTGCTAGAGTAACTGGAACAAAAAGCAATAGCCTACAATACATACACAAGATCAAAAACACATGAAGCCTTTAATTACTTTAGAAACATCAGAAATCATGCCAAAACTGTATTAAACCTAACTAAATCAAACTTTCTCCACAAGCAGGCAAATAAACTTCTGAATAATCCAAATGATAACTAAATATTTTGGTCTACTCTTAACTCATTCAAATCCAACTTCACTACTGCTTCATCCATTCCACCATTAAAATCTCCGACTGGCAATCTTGTAAGTGACCCAAGAGGTAAAGCTAACCTTCTTGCGGATATTTTCTCCACCAACTCGACCTTAGATGAAATAAATCAAGATGTCCCTGTACTTAATTTTAATTCGCCTGAAATTCCCTCACTTAAGATCCACACCAGACATGTCAAAACTATTTTGCAGAATCTCTCAGTAGATAAGGCTCCTGGTCCAGATGAAATTCCTCCAATAGTACTTAAGAATTGCTCCTTGGTGCTCGCTCCTGTATTGGCAAAATTTGTCCGTCTGTGTACTCATACCTCATGCTTCCCAGTACCCTGGAAAGAAGCAAACATTCATCCAGTTCCTAAAAAAGGTGCCTCTTCAGATCCATCAAACTACAGACCAATAGCCATAACTTCCACTCTTGGTAAAGTCTTTGAAATTATATTAAATAATTACATAATTAAGCATCTTAAGAATAATAAATTAATCAGTGATAGGCAATATGGTTTTAGACAATGTCGATCAACTGCAGACATTCTTTGCCTTCTTCTTACGCATCAAATCAACCAAGCTACAGACCAACATGGTGAAACACATACAATAGCACTGGATATATCAAAGGAATTTGATAGAGTCTGGCATCAATCCTTATTGTCGAAGATGTCACACTACGGCCTTGCATCATTAGTTCCACTAATTTCTTCTTATCTTCATAACAGAAAAATATGTGTAATGGTAGATGGCCTTTATTCTCAATTTCACTCAATAAATGCTGGTGTTCCCCAGGGATCAGTTTTGGCCCCAATTCTGTTCCTCATTCATATCAATGATCTCATATCTACCACTCATAATCCAATACATTCCTACGCAGATGACTCAACACTCCACAGTTCCTTCACATTTACCAATTCTTTCACCCAACCCGATCTTATAAATTCAAAAATAAACACTGCAATTTCTCTGAACCAGGACCTTTCTAGAATTAATGGATGGGGGACAAAAGAATCTAGTTTCCTTTAATGCACAGAAAACCAAGTACATTCAATTTTCTAACCGACAGAATCTCACTGACTCCCATATATTTTTAATGATGTAAATATTCCCACTTCCCCTAGTATTGACATTCTCGGTGTAACATTAACTACTAACTTGAGCTGGACACATTATGTTAGAAGCATTGCTAAGAATGCCTCTAAAAAACTGGGACTCCTGTACAGAGTTCGAGAATTCTTCACTGGCGAGCAGTTGGCCGTAATATAAAAGTCATGTGCGTTCTCAGATGGATTACTGTTCACCTCTGTGGGGTGGAAGTGGAGTGGTTGCATTGAGGCAGTTGGACAAAATTCAAAATAAATCTATTAGATTAATCAATAACCCTGCAATCACACAGGACCTTCCTACATTATCCATACGAAGAAACGTTGCATCCCTTGCATTATTCTACAGATATTTTCACAGCAATTGTTCCGAGGAACTTGCTTCAATTGTGCCGCCTCTCCACATCTTTCCCCGTAGAACTAGGGCAGCTGAGAGCGCCCATGAATTTACACTTTCTCCTCCACAATGCAGAACTTCTGCTTATCAGAATTAATTTATCCCCAGAGCTGCTACTATTTGGAATTCACTTCCCTCGAATTGCTTTCCACAAACTTACAATTTACAAATGTTTAAATCCAGTTGTTACAAACATTTTATGAATGGAGGATGCCTTTAGGCACATGGACCTTTTTGTTTTATCTGTTTTTCCTTCCTCCGTTCATTGTCTCTTTAAAAAAAAAAAAAAAAAAAAAATCAATCTTTCCTTCATCCTATGACTCCTATCATTCTTTTGGCTTTGGGAGAGACACTCGTTACAGGCAGCTTTCCTTTTGCCTCCTTCATACACACAGCAAAAAATATGTATTTTCTTTTCTTTCTTCTTTTAGGTGTTACAATATATATTCTGCCCAGATTTCGAACAAACAAGTTAATATAAGTATTATAGTTTGTGAATAGTATCAACAGTTATATTAACAATTTGCTTTAAGATAATTTGTATGGATTGAACTATCATTTATTTCGAGACATCATATATTTTTGTCATCGTCTTCTTATTCTTTATATTGCATTACAATCAAAATGTTTAAAGAAAGTATTATGATTATCCCCTTTCTACTTGTTAAAAGATAATTATTGTGATGTTATTATATTATATGCTCACCAGGTGGTCTCTACAGAAGACAAGTCTAATAGGGGAACCATGGAACTCATGGCTGAGGCAAGTCGGCCAATCATGCAATAGGATACTTGATATGGGCCAGACAGATGCCTGGAGTCTCGCCCGGGAGGATCCCCCGGAGTGGAATCGGAAGGTGTCACGGTGTATGCCCCCCATTAATCGATTGATGTTATAGTAGGCTACCTCAAGTTTATCATTGTTTCCTCACACCTGTCATGTCTGTCATAGCCTCCTCACATCTGTCATATCATTCCCCATACCAGCCATGCCCTCCCCATACCTGTCATATCCTCCAAAACACTTGACATAACCTCCCGCCCATGTCATAACTTCTCCACACCTGTCATATTCTCCCCACACCTGTCATAACATTTGCATGCCTGTCATAACCTTCCCACATCTGTCATAACATCCCCCACACCAGGCATAACGTTTTTCATGCCCGTCATAACCTCCCCACACCTGTCAGTACTCCCCACACCTGTCATGACCTCCCCTCACCTGTCATATTCCGCCACATTTTTCATGGCTTTCCCATACCTGTAATATCCTCCCCCACACCTGTCATAACCTCCCTACACCTGTCATATTCCCCCACATTTGCCATGGCTTCCCCACACCTGTCATATCCTGCAACAACTGCCATCTAATGCCCTCTATAACCCATCATCTCCAGACATCACCTTTTGCTCCCCAGAACTCGCCCCCACAACATCCTGGAGGGTGGTCAGAACCTTAGGCTCTGACCACCTCCCGATCATTATCACCACCAAAACCAGACTCACCCCAGCTAGCCACAAACACACATACACCAATTATAAAAGAGCTAACTGGGAAGCATTCACAAATGAGACAGAACAACACTTCACAACTCTAAACAGTACACCCATCACTAACATCAACAATGCTGTACACATACTCAATAAAACTATCCAAAACGCTGACAAGAAACATATTCCAAGAGGTAACAGAAAAAGACACAACCCCAACTTCACACCAGAAATTCAAAACCTCATCAGACAACGCGACATACTGAAACACTCCCCAGCACCCCACACACAAGACATCACACAACAAATTCAAGCACTCAACACCCAAACTAACAACAAAATACAAGAACAACAAAAAAAATATGGCGGGTGTAGAAATAGGGGAGCTATCCCCCCGCCAAAGGCGGCTTTCTAGGGCCTTTCCTAGCTGATGCTGAGAGGATTGGGTTCTAGTCATGTGGTGATGGGCTGGTCTATCAGAGTGAGAACTGAGCGATCTCTGCCATACCCATAGCTTACGACTGTTCCTTTTACTTATATATTTTCTAGATCTCAAGTGACGCCGTCTCTTCCGTGGATTGACCTCCCAATTTACCAAGATTGGAAGTCAAAGCGTCACATTTTTCCTTTGCCCCTCAACTTTCTCTTCATAATTGCTGAGGGGCACAGGGCCCTGGGTGGGGCTTTGGTTTCCCGGGCGTTTCCGCACACTCCTCAGCTCCCCGCCATGGAGTGGCTTCGGTCACCCAGGCTTTATTGTGGTCGGCAGGGAGGGTTCTGTGGGGGCGCTCGGTTATGGCCTTGGCTTTGCTCGGGGCCTTGGGGCTGTTCGGCCAGGCAGCTTGGGGAACATCAACAACAACAACAACAACAACAAAAACTAAATTGGAATAACTTCCTACAAACACTTTATGACAAAACAAACTCCAAAAAACTCTACAAAACACTAAACAGCATCACACTTTCCAACAGCAACACAACAACAGACTCTACTCCTTCATGTAAACAACAAGCAAACACTCTCATCAATCACTTTTCACATGTCAGCCACCTAAAACCTCACAAAGACGACCGACGTGTCATCCGACGTAAGAGACAATTTCCCACAGACCCTGACTATACACCCTTCACCAATCACCAGACAAAGCATATCATCAACAATCTCAAGCACTCACCCGCCTGTGGCCTAGACAACATAAGCAACATACACCTCAGACACCTGGGACCACAAGGCATACAAGCACTCACTAACATATCAAACTACAGCTATTCACACAACACAATACCAGACATTTGGAAGCATGGTATCATCACATTCCCCAAACCCAACAAAGACCCCACGCTACCCTCCTCGCACCGCCCCATCACACTCCTTTGCTCCCCCTCCAAAGTCATGGAACGCCTAGTATTACAACTAATTACACCTGACCTACCCCTAGCTCCAACACAACATGGCTTTAGGCCACTGCACTCCACAAACACTCTTCTCACAGACCTTACACAAAGAGCTTTCGACGGCATCAACTCAGCTAGACCACCACACAGATCACTATTAGCCACACTCGACATTAGTAAAGCCTTCGATGCCATCCCCCGCCACAACCTAACAAACAAAATCTACAACACAAACATGCACAACAACACAAAAAGGTGGCTGGCCAACTTCCTAGCAGGCAGATGTGCACACGTATCTTTTGCCGGTCAGTCATCTAAAATCAGAAACTTTCCAAACGGAGTCCCACAAGGATCCGTCCTATCGCCCGCACTCTTCAATCTGTACATGCACGATATAACTACACCCAATACGCCCCAAATAAACTTAGCCTCCTATGCAGATGACATAACACTCACATGCACACACCATGACCCAAAAAGAGCAACAGATCTCCTTCAACCCTATCTCAACACACTACATGGCTGGTGCACTACAAACAGACTTAATCTAGCCCCAGCCAAATCCACCGCAACCCTGCTCACAAGTTGGACAGGAGAACACGAATACATCCCTCACCTCACCATAAACAACACACCCTTAACACATACACACACACCCAAAATCCTAGGAGTAACATATTTTACTCATATGACATTCAGCACACCACAAACATTAAAAAGAAACTGACACCCAGACTTAACGCCCTTAGGTCACTTGCTCACACAAAATTTGGACACAACAAAGAAACTACCACCACAGTATATAAACAATACATAAGATCAGTGATGGAATACCCAAGCCCAGCCTGGGCTTCTAACCTAGCTGAAACACATCATAGGACCTTGCAGACTATTCAAAACGGAGCCCTGAAGATCATTACGGGCTGCACAGCTGCTGCACCCGCAGATCACCTGCATCGGGAGGCCGGGGTCCTCGAGTCAGGGGCCATCTGGACATGGGAGGCGCTCAATTCCTGGCAGCAGCCTCCACGAACCAGGACCACCCACTGAACTACGTGGCAACACACCCACAGACGCCAAGAAATATCAGGGCAACACCCAGCACACGGTATCACACACAATTATTGTCCTCTCTCCCTCCCTGCCCACCCCGAACCAACTTCCAGAAGCACATCCATACTCATATCTCTCACCGATCCATCCACTCACTCACAGACAACACGCAGCTGCATGCACGACCTCCCGAAATCCATCCTTCCGAATCCTCCCTTCCTCGCAAGGACAGAGTCCACCTGGCCAGGCTGAGATGCGGACACCATCCAGCTCTCCTGAGCTATCAGAAGAGACTGGATGACTCCGTTGTCGACGCCTGCCCGGGATGTAACACAGCACCCCATACCATTAAACACATCATAGAAGACTGCATTTCACACAACCACTTACGCCAAAAACACAATCTACACTCAATGAGAGCTCTGTGGGAAAGCCCGATCATGGCCATGGCCTTTCTCAGGGACTCGGGGCTGTTCGGCCAGGCAGCTTAGGGAACAACAACAACAACAACAACAAATGCCATAACTTTCCGCACATCTGACACGACCTCCCACACCTGTCATAGCCTCCCCTACATCTGTTGGAGGAATGCACCTTTACAGGGACCAACTCACATTCAGCAAGACCTACAATCACCTGTTGCCAGAAACATTCCGGGAGAAATAAACATCCTGGTACACTTGCTCCGGACCCTGTGACTGCGTACTCCATCAAAAAGAGAACCTCAGAAGATGGATCTGCCACACCTCAAACAAAGAACACCATTGATATCACTATATTAGCAGAGTCGAAGCAAAGAAGAATAAAATCAAAGCAAGACTTGAAAAAACCCTCTGCAGACAGGAAGGGAAACACTGATGGGCTTGCCACTGACATAAGGCCCATGTAGCTACAACTACAATCATCAACAACAACAAGCAGCAGGAGGGCAGAACATCTGAGACTCCCTCCGAGCTCAGACCTGAGACTTTCCCCAAGCTCAGTTTCTTCTCACAACTACCGAAGGAGAGAAGGACTTCAATTACTGAGATCAGACTGGTGGACGGCATCGGCAATAATAGAGGCAACAAAGAGAAATGTAAAGACAACAGGGCTGACAATCCTACTTATAAAGAAGAGCCATTGACTAGATCCTCTTGCCTGTTGCAGCCACCACTGGACTCAGTCCTGGCGTCTGAGTGTCCTGAGATCGAGGAACTGAAGTGGCTTGTAGCTGGCAGCATTCTGGAGAAGACGGACGACTACTTCCTTGAGCTAGACCAACAATGGAAGGATGAGCTTCCTGGAGCCAAAGCTAACGGCCGACCTCTGAAGTCCCCTTGACTTAAACAGCTGCAATATCTGACGAAGGAGCTACCCTATTCCCGGAGGAAGAACTGCCTGTACCTGAGAGAGGAGGTGCCCTGAATCCAATATCGACGACTGATCACCGAAGATCCCCTGTGGCTCAGACAGCTACAATACCAAACCCACCTGTGATGTTGAGGCCCTCCAGCCAGCCCAGATATTGTTGTATAATGCTTGTCCATTGTATTTGTATTGTAGTTTTAATTTATTTCTCTGTCTGTGTAAATTAATTATATTATGTATATATCTCATGAGTTTCCTACTCTCTAGCCAAGCACCCCTGATTTAGCGCCTAATAATATTGGCATTTCAATAATACTAATTATAAATAAGGAGAAATAATTATAATAATAATTATTATTATTATAATTATATAGATGATAAAGAACATGAGATCTTAAGAATATGTATTAAACCCCTTCTGTATCGGCGACGTTATTTATATTTTATCTTAGCTACAGTATATGTAGACGATTTCATGCAGTTTAAGAAGGATCTGCGGTAGTAAAAATGGTTAAGTGAGATAGATTTAAGTCTTAATTGTTGGAGTCCCTTTTAAAACAAGAAAATTGTTTAATACTAGCCAGAATTAAGTTAAAAGGGCGGCACCGCTATTGAATGGGTAAGAAACTTAAAGTATAAGCTATTGTATGTGTACTCTAGACGAGCTTCGAAACGTCTGAGCACATAATATTTATACTGTACAGTACATTAGATTATGATGCAATATAATTAATATCTAGATCACTATAAATGGTAGTCTTTATCTGTTCTGAGCAGTCTTATCCCCGCCGTTAGGGAGCCACCTTGTCGTGGAGGCGGGGCTTGAAGCGTGGCCGGTGGCCTCTGTTCCTCGGGGGGGCCACAGCCCTTCTTAGGATTGGGGCCCCGCCGGCCTCGTGGGCTAAGACCTCCCTCCTCGTTGGTTTCCAGAAGCCTGCGGGGTACCTCTTTTCTGTCTTTTTTTTTTTTCCCCCCTCTCCCTTTTTCCTTTTCTTTCCTTCACCTTCTATCATTGCTGGCTGGACTATTCTTTATGCTTTGGTGGGGGGTGGATGTGGACGGCGTTCCCTTCCACCCGTAGAACTGTAGTACCTGACGTGCCCGCACGAGGGGAATCTTTTATCGTCAAATCTCGCCCTCTGTGCTGGACCCGATACTGACGAGTTGACCGCCCATTAGGCACAGGGGGTCGGGGTGTATATCCGGGTTTGACTCCTGGGGCATTTACCTTGTCCTCTAATTTGTGGCTCCGTGGTGGGTGTGGAGCTTCTCCCGGATGAACCATGTTACCTTCGTCTTATGGAGCCTTCTTCTGGATCTTCGATCACCGGCGCTGGCGATGATATGGCTGATGTGTTTGTCTCTCCTTCCTTGCCCGTCCTCTCCTCGGTTGGTGGTAGATCTTTGCCTACCACTATACCGGGTCCTTTACCGACCCATGCACTGTTTGTGACCGTCCATTCGACCTCTGCTCCTCATACAGTTCCGAGCCTAGTCGTGTCGAGTTCTCTTGGCACGTCTACCTCCTCTACGTTCGCTTCCTCCCTCGCCGCTCACTCAGTTCCTGCCCCTTTGTCCTCTTCCGTGTCCCACTCCGTTCTACCTGATCAGCCCTCTTCCATTCGTCCGTTCGCTCTCTCCTCTGCTTCCTCTTCCACTCTTCTTCCCTCGTCCTCCTCCACTTCCTCGGTTTCTTCCCCTTCCTCTCGTGTAGTCACTTTCGAACCGTATCTCCCACCCGTTCCACATTCTTCTTCTTTTCCTTCTCCTCCCGTTCCTTCCGCTCCTCGCCCTCGTTCTTCTGTTCTCCCTTTATCCTCACTCTTTGCCCCTGCTGACTTTATTAAGTTCTTCTCAGTTCCCGCCTCGGCTCCTCTCGCCAGAGATGACCTCCTGTTCCACCTGCGTCTCCTTCAGCAGGTGGGCAGGGATGTCACCTTCCACTCCCGCCATGATGACTCCCGTCTCGTTACGGTCCAGAACGAACGTCAGGCTGCTGCTATGTCAACCATTGTCGACTTCTCCGGAACTTCCATCCCAGCCCTTAAAGACCAAAGACTGAATTCTTGTACGGGTACTGTCCTGATCCCTCCTTCCATCCGTCTCGGTGGTCGGCAGTTCGCAGACTGTGCCGACCTTATTAAGTCTATTGTTGTTGCTCAAGACCATGTTGTGGTTAGTCTTGTCTGCTACACCATCCCACCTCGCACCAATCGCCGCCATCCCGCCAATATCGCCAAAATCACATTCGATGGTCGGTCTCTCCCTTCTCACGTTATTGTCGGCGGTACTCGCCTGCCCGTCACCGAGTCCCTACCTCGTCCTCAGCAGTGTCGCGGTTGCTGGCGCTTTGGGCATCCTGTTAAGTACTGTCGCTCTTCCGCTCCCGACTGCCCTAGGTGCCCACGCTGTGCACAATCTGGCCATCTCGTCGGTGACTGCCGGTCTCCGATACGATGCTGCCTAAACTGTCAGGGCTCCCATTCTGCTGATTCCCGAGATTGTCCTGTTTTCAAATTCGAGTCTGAAGTTACGATCCTTAAGACATTGCACGGCCTTACTCATTCTACGGCTCGTCAGGCAGCTCGCCGCATGGGCTTCTCCCCTCATCCGTTTTCAACTGTTCTATCTCACCCTCCCGTCTCCTCCACTTCTTCCACCCCCCCTCCCGTTGCGCCTCCATCATCCTCGTCCTCCTCTCCCTCTACTTCTCCGGTTCCGTCGTCTGTCCCTTCTTCTCCTCCTTCTTCCTCTCCTCCTTCATTTTCTTCTGTCTCCCCCGTCCCCTTGGCTGTCTCATCGTGTTCTCTCCCTTTATCTAACTCTTTTTCTGTTCTTAACTCTTCTACTCCTACTTCAGCTCCCCCTCCTTCCACTACTCTGCCTCGCTCCACTTCTTCCGGTTTGTCTCAACGCCCCATCCGCCAGCGTTCTCGTCTGACGCCTCCTCTTCGTTCTCTTCCTTCGTCCTCGTCTCGTAGTTCCAAGATTCCCTCCCGGCTTCCTGCCTCCTCTACCAAACTAGTTTCGAAACATTTGCCCCGTTCCTCCCTTTCTTCCTCTCCCGCCTCCTCTTCTAAACGCAGGGACCGCCTCCACAGTGTGCGGAGCCCAAGTCCCAGTGGGAAGAAGAAAAAGCTCCCTCCTTTCCCCCCCCCCCCCTTCTCCTCTTTCTTCGTCCTGTGTCCAACCCCCCGATTCCTTAGACTTATCCTTTGAATCTTTGCCCAAGATTGAGGAGTATATTCTTTCTTCTCATCCGCCGCCTATTTCCGTTTCTGTCGACGTTCATCCCATCCCTTCTACGCTCCCCCCTACCCCTCTCCCGCCTTCCCCTACCACTCTCCCTCCCTCCTCTGGCCTTCCCCCTCCCGGGCCTCTCCTTCCCGTTCCTCATCCTCCCGACCCTCATCCTCCCGTCCTTCCCCCTCCCTCCTCTCCCCTTCCTCCCTCTCCCTCTAGCCCTCCTATCTCTTCTTCTCCTTCCCTATTAAGCCTCCCTATGCCACCTGGTTATCAATCTTCTTTCCCTCCTTGTTCTTCCTCGTCCCCCATTCCTTCCATTATTACTCACCGTTAACCTCATCAGTCTTTTCTTCGTTGTCCATAAGTCTGTGTGTTCTTATTTTTCTTGTTCTTTGTCCCTCTTTCTTTCCTCTTGTATGTGTGCGTCTTTCCCGCTGTTTGCTGTATTTTGTGTGTCTGTGTTATCTATAGTGTATCTGTTTTCTTCCTACTTGTGTGTTACTTTTGTTGATGTTTTCTCTTTTTTGTCCTTTCTTTGTTTTCTTCGATTTTTCCGTTCCTTTCTTCTCTTTATGTTTTTTCTTTTTTCTTTTTCCTCCCTTGTTCCTCTTTAGTTCGGCGTGTTTTTGTTCCGCCTCTCTGGTATGTGTTTGTATATATCGTTTTTATTCTCTCTTTTACAGCTTATTTTCTCGTACTTTCTTTTTAGTGTTTTTAGTATGTCCATTTTGCAATAGAACCTTCGCAGTTTTTCTCTTCAGAGAGACGATTTGCGTTTTTTACTCTCTTTCCATTCCCCTAAGGTTGTCTGTCTCCAGGAAACTCGTCTTCTTTCTCCTCCGATTCCTGTTCCTGGCTACCGTTTTATCAGTTCTCATTCTCTTTCCGACACTTGTATTCTCCTTCACCACTCTGTTCCTTATGAAGAGTTTTCCTGCCCTACTTCCCTCCCTTGCACCTTTGTTAGGGTTTTTCTTGGTCGATGGATCACGGTTGTTTCTCTTTATTTCTCTCCTTCTGTTCCCGTCGATTTTGGCTCTTTTACCATGTTTTTAGCTCGGCTGCCTCCTCCGTTTTTATTGCTTGGTGATTATAATTGTAGGCACACCCTGTGGGGTGATTCTGTCATTACCTAACGTGGTCGTGCATTAGAGTCTTTCATTACTAATAATAACCTCTTTCTCCTTAATACTGGTTCCCTGACTCATTTTGATGCTAGAACACGTTCTTTTTCTTGTCTTGATCTTTCTTTGTGTTCCCCTTCCCTGTCTCTTCTTTTTCATTGGTCTGTTTTGGAGGATTCTCTCTATAGCGACCGTTTCCCTGTTCTGCTCTCTCCTACCTCCTATTCTCCTGTCCCTGGTCCTCCTCGTTGGTGCTTCCAGCGTGCGGACTGGTCTACTTTTGCTTCACTATCTATCCCTTCCTTACCTCCGTCTGATTTTTCATCTGTACATGATTTACTAGCCTTTTTTCTAGTCACAGTTTTGAGTGCTGCCTTAGTCTCTATTCCTCGGACTTCCCGTCCTTTTACGTCTAAATGTGTTCCTTGGTGGTCCCCGAACTGCTCCAAGGCTCTCCGCATCAAACGGGCTTCTTGGAAGAGCTTTCGTCATAAACGTTTTACTCCCGCTCATGATCGTTCTTTTATACTTTTTCGTCAGACGTCTGCCTTCCTCCATTGCACAGTCAGGTCTGCTAAACGTCAGAGTTGGGTGTCCTATGTTTCCTCCATTACGTCCTTTACTCCTGTTCAGTCCGTCTGGAAGCGCATTCGCAAGATTTCGGGCAAGCGTTTACCTCCTCATTCTCCTGTGCTTCATGTTGATGGGGAGTCTGTTGCTGACTCGGAGGCAGTCGCCGATCGTTTGGGTCTTTACTTTAGCTCGGTCAGTAGTGGCTCTCATCTCCCCCCGGAATTTCATTCACTTAAAGCCGTCGCAGAGACTTCTCCAGTTGTTTTCACTCTGTCTTCGGCAGAGTCGTACAACGCCCCGTTTTCTTCCTGTGAGTTGCTCTCCGCTCTTCGTGCCTGTAAGGCTACTTCTGAGGGTCTTGATGGCATCCATAATTTAATGCTTAAGCATCTTTCCACTGAGGCTTTGGTATTTTTATTGGCTATTTTTAATAAGGTTTGGTCGTATGGTGTTTTCCCTCCTGCATGGAGTTCTGCTCTTACTATTCCTTTTCTTAAGCCTGGAAAGTCGGGTTTCTCGCCCCAAGACTATCGCCCTATTGTCTTGACGAGTTGTTTATGCAAGCTGTTTGAACGGATGGTTAATGTCCACCTGATGTGGCTTCTCGAGTCACGTCAGCTTTTGTCTTTGACCCAGTTTGGTTTTCGGCGTGCTCGGTCCGCTATCGACCCTTTACTTAGTTTGGAGACCTACTTTCGGTCTGCTTTTGCTCGCCATGAGTCAGTTCTTGCTGTTTTCTTCGATCTCGAGAAGGCATACGACTCCGCGTGGAAACATCATATTTTAAGCCAACTCCGTTCTTTTCATGTCCGTGGTAATATGGGCGTCTTTATCCGTAATTTCCTTTCTTCTCGTTCTTTTCATGTCCGGGTGAATTCCTTGTTTTCTCGGTTATTCCCTCAGATAGAAGGTGCCCCTCAGGGTTCCGTTTTAAGTACTATCCTCTTTCTCATAGCCATTAAGGGCATTATCTCTTCCCTTCCGGCTACGGTCAGGTCCTCCTTATATGTCGACGACTTTGCGATCTATGCGGCTGGTTCGGATATTGTTGCGTTACGCTCCCTTATCCAATCAGCGATTGTGGCTGCCTCGTCATGGGCCACTGCTCACGGGTTTCGTTTTTCTACGACTAAATCTTGTGCTATGTCTTTCACTCGTCGCCACGTTATCCCGCGTCCTTCTCTTGAACTGTATGGTTCCGTTTTACCTTATCGCTCTTCGACTACCTTCTTGGGTCTTGTCTTTGATTCCCGTCTTAACTGGGCAGCTCATGTTTCCTCTGTTAAGGTTGCTGCTTTGCACCGTCTTCGTCTCCTCCAGACCCTGTCCCACCTCACTTGGGGTGCGGACCGTGCTCTCCTTCTTCGCCTTCACGTTGCTCTTGTTCTTTCTAAACTCGATTATGGTTGTCAGGTTTACTCATCAGCCTCCGACGCAGTCCTCCATAAACATGACTGTTCACCATTTCGGTTTATGTCTTGCCTTGGGTGCTTTTCGCTCTTCCCCTGTTGAAAGCCTCTATGCTGAATCCGGCGTCCCTTCTTTGTACCGACGTCGGGCCCTTCTCTCTCTCCGGTACTACGCCCGGTCGCTTCAGTTTCCTTCCTTGCAGACCTCTCTTCTTCCTACTGTTCCTGTTCCGTCTCATTCTCGCCTTCGGCCCCCTTTCCTTTCTCGTATGGATTCCTTACTTTCTCATTCTTCGTTTTCCCCCTTCCATGTTCTTTCGCTCCGGCTCAGTAAGTGTCCTCCTTGGCTCCTTCCTCGTATTTCCTTGTGTCCCTCTATTTTTCCTTGTTCTAAGTCCTCTACCCCGCCCTCAGTTCTTTGTTCTCGTTTCCTTGTACACCTTACACAGCATTCTTCTTCTACCCCGGTTTACACTGATGGCTCCCGTTCGTCTTCTGGCGTCGGGTTTGCCATCCTTTTTCCTTCTCGTTCTTATCAGTATTCTCTCCCTTCTCCAGCTGGTGTTCTGACTGCCGAACTGTACGCTATCTTCTTTGCCGTCCGTCTCATGTGCTTCTTTTCTTCTTCCTCCTTTACTCTTTTCTGACTCTTACAGTGCCCTTCTTCTCTTGCAGTCTTTCCCTGCTGTCCATCCGTTGGTTCTTGCCATCCACGATTGGCTTGTCAATCTCTCTGCTCGGAAAAAGGTTGTCCAATTTTGTTGGGTGCCTAGCCATGTTGGTGTTCGTGGAAATGCGGCGGTCCGATCACCTTCTCTCTCTATTCCCGCCTCTGACTATTATCCAGCTATCTCTGCCTTCCTCCTGTCTCGCTGGCAAACAATGTGGTCTTCTCTTTCCTCTAATAAGCTCCACACTGTTAAGGCCTCCGTTTCTGCCTGGGCTGACCCCTCTCACCGTGTTCGCCGTTGGGAGACTGCGTTGGCCCGGCTTCGGCTAGGCCATACCAAACTTACCCACTCCTTCCTCATGTCCCGCTCGCCTCCACCTCTTTGCTCCCGGTGTGGTGTTCAGGTTTCTATTTCTCACATTTTCCTTGACTGTCCTCTCTTTTCTTCGGCCCGTCGCCGTTCTTTTCCCTTTCTATTTTCCCTTGGTCGTCGTCCTTGTCTTGCCGATCTCCTCTCAGAGTCCCCTTTCTTTTCCGTTGACCACGTAATGGCTTTCCTTTCCTCTCTCAGACTCCTTAACGATATTTAACTTCCTTTCCTTCTAACACTATCCGTTTCCTGCTTTAGTGCCATATGGCCTTTGTTGCCTGGTGCTAGAAATTGATTAATGTTATGTTATGTTATGAGCAGTCTTATCTCTCTCTCTCTCTCTCTCTCTCTCTCTCGGAAATGGTACTCTAGTAGCTTCACCTATTTTGAAAGAGAAAGAGTGAGTGTGTGTAGGATGTGTTTGCTTAGTATGTGCGTTTTGTACATAAATATATGAATATGTGTAAATGTTCTTGTGCGTTACATGTGTGTAAATATATGTGTAGTGCGTGTACTGCATGGTGAGTGCATGTTTTCTCTGTGTGTACTGTGTGTGTGCTTTAGTTTGAGTATATATATATATATATATATATATATATATATATATATATATATATCGGTAAGTGTATGAGTGTTTGTGTTGTGTATGTGTACTGTACAGTATATGTGGTTATCATAGTATTGTGAGTGTTGTGTATGTACTGTGTATGTGTACTGTGTATGTGGTTATCATGATATTGTGAGTGTTGTTATCTTTAGGGGCGGGCACCAACACTGATAGCTCACATAAGGGGTGCTTTATATTTATGGACCCCCTTCTACTTCATGCTTAGCCCCATTATTGTTTAGACGTTCGACACATTAGTTTGGCTATTTTAAGACCTTTTATGCCATTTAGGTGTCAATTTTGACGTGGCGAGCGATAGCTTGATGGAGGTCGAGGGAGGAAGCTTAAATAATATGAATAAATAAATGGACAAATATGATACACATCTCCCCTTAAAAGGACAATTATAGATAACACTTCCTCTTATATTTACTATCACTGTTATTAACCCCTTCTGTACCGACGACGTCTTTTTAATGTTCTTTTAGCTATATTTGGACGATTGTGTGCAGCTTAAGAAGGATCCGTGGTAGTAAAAAGAGTTAAGTGAGATAGTTTGTAGCCTCTTAATTGCTGGAGGACCTATTGAAACTTAACATAATAGGTTAATGATTGCCAAAATATAATGAAAAGAACTTCTCTGGCATTGAATGGGTTATCTCGCTAATATTTAAGTAGAACTATTAGTACATTATTTGGTAAGGAAAATAACTCACGATAAGTAATATTTTACATTTACTATAAGATGAGGTGAGGTAAAGTATAATAATCAGTTTATAATTAAGCAAAATTATAAATTGTCCATATATTAGGTGAAGCATTTTATAGTTATAACCAATTTATGATATGTGAAATTCTAAATTGTCTATAATATTAGTTGAAGCACCAATCTATGATAAGCAAAATTCTATATTGTCCCCCAAGTCATAATTATATATTAACCAGAATATTGGGTAACACTATTGTAAGGTGTTGCCCTAATCTTAATTCTTCTCCTGATTCATTCCCAGTATTATTCCTGTATACATTCATACAATACATAAATTCATGCATATCCCTGCTTAAGGGGGGATGAGTTTGTTTATTGGTCGATTGATTGATTTATTATTTTTAGTTTCTTCCCTAGACCTCCATTAAGCTTTAAAAAATATCTCAATTATCCCTCTTAAATATAACTTTAAGATTCCAATGCAATCCCACGCTAAAGAACTCGTATCGGCAGTTTTTATTTGAGGTGTGCGTGTGTGTGTGTGTGTGGGGGGGGGGGGGGGGGGGGGGGGGGGTGAAGGTGTGTGCCAGTGACGTAACCAAACAATTAATCGGTTATAGCTGGATACCAAAAGAAGATACTGAGAGAGAGAGATACTCACTTGTCCGACCCACAAGTGTGCAAGTAGCCACCTTGTATCTTACTTCCTCCAGTCACATCCATCATTCATCTATTATCTCTATATTACTCTCTCTCTCTATATATATATATATAATATATATATACCGGTATATATATATATATATATAGTATATACCGGTATATATATATATATATATATATATATATATATATATTATACATTATAATACATTTAGATAGAGAGAGATTGATTTTGATTTTGCCCCGAGGGGCGAGTTTATTGAGCAGCGCCCCCCATCCTGTGAGGGGACAACCACTAGTAAGGCGATACATACTGCTCAAAGAGCCATTATTCCACTGAAACAACAGCATCGTCGTCTGGTTACATTCATATTTGTGTTTATAAATCAGGTTGGCATTATTCAGATGTGTTATTATAGTTTCCTCATTTAATTGTCACATGGTCTGTATATACGTATCTCTAAAAAAAAAAAAAAAAAAAAAAAGCAAGCTTCTAGTGACTGAATTATTAATTGACAGGTTGTAAATAATAGCACTACAGAACTAGTGCAATCGTATGAGGAGACTATTCATATTTTCATTACATCAATGGTTATTGAGATCATAGTTAGCTGAATACAATTATTGTCAAGAATTGATTAAACACCGAATGAAGCTTCAAATAATGCACTCGTTTCCAGGGACTACCACTCGGAGAGAACATTGAAGTCAAACGGTCGTCAACCAACACTTAATATGCTGAACATAAACTGTGTGTTTGTTTGTTTATTTTCTTTTTTCCCTCCCTGTTCTTTTTTCCTCTTTTTTTCCTTTAATAAATTGGCTGTGGTTCATCTTCTGTGTTTATTTTATTTAGACTGCTTTTAAACCAGTTGTTGAATCTTAAATTTGGTTGTTGTGCATAATATTCCTTAATTTTCTCTAGAGTTGGGTCTTGTGATAGTTCTAGTTTGTGCCATATTTGTGTTGCTTGTCTATGGAGTCGGACATTTAATGGTAGTGTGTTTGTGTATTCGTGTATTTGTTGTGTCGTCATTGTACAGGGGTATCTTTGGTTTGTGTCGAATCTTAGGGTTTTTTTTTTTTTTTTTTTTTTTTTTTTTTTTTTTTTAAGCGTGTGATTGTGAGATTGAATATACTTAGTGGGTATTTCAAGAATGTCAGGGGGTAAGGAAATGTGATTTGTATATTAGAAGACTGTGATTAACGAGACGTGTAACATGTGGAGGGAGGTGGTAGAAAGAGAGGGATCTCGTTGGGGGTGGAAGTTTCGCTCCCAGGAATTTTTGTTCCTGTGGTATTTCAATAATAATAATAAAATAATAATAATAATAAGGGGACAACCACTGGTAAGGCAATACATACTGCTCAAAGAACCATTATTCTATTGTAATAACAGTATCGTCGTCTGGTGTTATTATAGTTTCCTCATTTGATTGCCACATGTGCTGTACAGTATATAGCATAGAGAGAGAGAGAGAGAGAGAGATGTGCTAGCTTTCATTTTGTTTGTTTTCTTTATTAACAATGAAGATAATTGTCTAACACATTGTATCCATAAAGTATATAATACTTACCCAACGTCCAAGTACAGTTACTATCGACATTCGTGGACAATGGCTTAATAGTATCAAATATACAGTATAAAGGAGATGCCAATTATAGGTCCCACAGGTTGGATACACTTTCCAAATGTTAAGTGTTTGGAGATGTCTGAAGGCCTCTACAGTATAGTCACGGTCAATAATCATAGAGCACCTTATATACTTCCGCTGTTATAGTCTTGGTTTGTCTTTATATAATCAATCCTTTTTATTATACATGTGGATATAATTTTATCCAATCAAATATTCATGATAAGTTAAATTCTGCCATATATATCTTCCTAAATTAATATAAAATTTCATCAGCACTGCTTTAAATGAAGAACTGTAGAAGCTCTCTACTTTGAGGGGGTTTTCTAGATAATTATAATATTAACATTTGAAGTTAAATGTTTAGCATTAAGGGGACGTGCATTCGAATTAATTATAATAAAATTACAAATATAATTTAGTAAATATTAATGCATGCATATATAATACCACTACAAATACATTTAAGGATTTCAATGTATGACTTTTTTGTTCGAATCAGGTACACCATAAAATTAAATTGGCGTTACATCGTTGACATTGATGTACGATGTTGGAGAGTCGAAGTGTGTGTGTGTGTGTGTGTGTGTGTGTTTCAACTATGTTCATGATAATATACAGTATATATATATACTGTATATATATATATATATATATATATATATATATATATATATATATATATATATATATATATATATATATATATATAATATATATATATATATATATATATATATATATATATATATATATATATATATATATATATATATATATATACTGTTTATATATATTTATTTATTTATTTATTTATTTATAAATGTGTGGGGGGGGGGGAGGTAAGGAGAGTAACACTGTCTCCTAAAGTCAGTACAGCTTCAACATTCGCGACACACCTTCACTCATGCCTACAAACTGTCGGCACAAATCTTGGAGACCTCAACCCATTTTGCAGTTTTGTGTAGTAAGCATTTTATAGTGCATACATTATAATTAGGCCAACAATCTCGACCACTAACCCCTAAACTAAAAAAAACGACTACAGTAATCGAGCCAATATTTCAACCATTTTGGGAAGAGTCAGCCAGGGAATAGGTGTGGAAGATTGCAGCTCATTTGCTCTAGCCCTTTTTGAGCTAATAGATTTGGGGATCACGACGTCTGGCCTACTTATAATGAACAGACTAGTAAAGCTAGGTTAGGTTAATTCAAATTCAAGGTGTCAATGCGAGCCAATACTGTTTTATGACTAATGCATATGAGAAGGAATACAGGAAAATAAACACCAAATTACATTGTTTTAGCTATTTTAACACTGCCAAAGACATAATAAGAACTGTAAACCGTAATGCTAACTTTGCAAATACAAAATTTGCAAAAATGTGTTAGTGTGTGTGTGTGTGTGTGTTCATATCTGCGTGTTATTGTGAACGTATTTGTGAGTCTGTGCGGTATATGTGTATATGGTGACCACGGGATTGGGCCCACTTAGGTTAGGTTAGGTTAGGTAAGGCTCCAATCCCCTGGGCCCAATCCCGTATGGGCCCAATCCCTCTGGAACCGTGTGTATATATGTGTGTGTAGTTCCCACGGTATCTCGGACACACCTTTACGTACAAAAAGCTGAACTTTGGACATAGTAGTAACCAGGTGAAGACGCAAAACATACCTGTAACAACCGGATATCATTTACTTGAATTAAACTTTCCTATTATTTGTTATTATATTGTTTTTTAGTCATTTGTTATTTCATTTATTACACTAGGGGATTATTAGCGTTAAGAACGTTATTACTTAATACTAAATATTGTTTCGTTATGGCAAATTATATATTTACTGTATATATATTATATATATATATATATATATATATATATATGTAGTGTATTTTTTGCTTGACTATACACAATGATAATAAAACTGGTTAATTGAGAAAAAATAAATGGAAGAAGTCGAAGCAGAAGTAGGAAAACTCTCAATGGCGGGATTTAAGGTGCTTACAGTCTTATCAAGAAGTACACGAACAAATAAATAAAGAGGTAATGATGATGTTGATGATGATGATAGGAGAGAGCAGGGTGGGGGGAAAGAGGAGGAGGTGGAGGAAGAAGAGAAGGGAGAGGGAGGTAGAGAAGGGAGGAGAGGAAGAAGAGAAGGGGGGAGGAGGAAGATGAGGGAGGGAATGAAGAATAAAATAGGGGAGGAAGAAGGGAGGGAGAGGTGGAAGAGAAGGGGGGGGGGGGGAAGGAAGAGAAGAGAAGGGGAAGGAAGGGAAGGAATAGTAGGAGGATGGGAAGGAAGAGAAGAGAAGGGGAAGGAATAGTAGGAGGATGGGAAGGAAGGGAAGGGGTAGGTGATGCTGCGTCATTGTGACAGAAGAATGTTGTCAGCTATACTCACAGTCACATACATACACATACACACATTGTATATACGTTATTATACAGTACACACACATTATCTCTCTCTCTCTCTCTCTCTCTCACACACACACACACACCAAATTCAAATATTTGTGTTGTATTCTATGAACTATCACGTACTCTTGACTCCCCTTACGAAATACAAGTCGGTGTTAGTCAATCCTTGAAAGATATATGTTTTATGTTACGAATGAGTTAACTTTGGTGGTTACGTTAGTTGAAATGTTATTATTAATATTATTATTAGTAGCAGTATTATTGTTATTATTAGTAGTAGTGGTAGTAGTAGTAGTAGTAGTAGTAGTAGTAGTATTCACTTAGTCTTTGTTGTCGTTGTTGTTTTTGTTTTTCGACCAATATTCTCTGTAGATTAAACCTATTGTAATAATCACATTCTATCTATTGCAACTCTTTCAATAAAATTACGCCCTTTTTTATATAGATATACAGTATAAGAAATACCGCCAGATTATTATTATTCGGCTCAGGAAAGGTGATATATAATCAGAGTGCAGAAAGATATAGCAATTTATCTTTTGATTACGAGAAATAATTCCTCAGCACAATAAAATTGTCACAACTGTAAGTAATATAGATCTAAATATACGTCACGTAATTAAATGTGTTAATGAATTGTAGCCTATGTGGTGATTGTATGCAGAACTGCTCCCATGCATTGTTTAGATATGTAGCTTACACTCGAGGACATCAATCTTCAGCTTAAGGGGGTAGTGCTTGGATTTTGGCCTATATATTTGTCTATTAATATATGTTTGCGTTTCCTCGCTAGACCTCCATCAAGCATTAAAAAATACCCCCTAGACCCTCTTTCATTTTTTTTATTTTTTTTTTTTTATTATTTTTTTTTTTAGAAAAATGTCCCGGCCGAAGGCCGATTCCTTCTAAAATTACAGGCTCGCTATCGCTCGCGTTTACAAATTTATCTTGAAAGGAGGTCTAGGAGGTGCATTTTTTAAGGTTGATGGAGGTCTAGCGAGGAAACTCAAATTAAATTAATATATTAATACATGACCAACAAAACAAGCACTAACCCTTAAATGTTCAAAGATTGTAATTGGTGTAACTGTATGTATTCTCACGGCCGTACAGTCATTTACAAATAAGTTGGTATTTTTATAATTATGCATAAGAGGGCAGATCTAGTATAGCAATGTATGTATCAAAATTAGCATTCATATTTCAGGTTTTACACATATATGTGCATGTTGAAAGCATAAAAGATCCACGAAATTGTTTTAGCGATGACTTTACTGAGCACTTGTGAGGTTTAGATAGTATGGAGAAATATGTGACAATCTTAATACCAATGCTAATTTCTGTGAACCAGCAGGCGTCTGTGATTAGTTATCAGTGTTATCACTTGTATACACTGATTGTTCTTTGTTTGATACACAGAGCACTTTAGCATATTAGTTTTGATGTTTTAAGGCGTTCGTTCCGTTAGATTGGCGATTTTGAGACCTTTCGCCTCATATTTGTGTCAATATTAAGACCTTTCGTGCCCTTTAGGTGTCGATTTTTTCCTGGCGAGCAATAGCGAGCCTCTCATTTTAGAAGGAACGGGCCTTCAGCCGGAACATTTGTCTACCGAAAAATTTAAAAATTTATCTTTGAAAGGGAGTTTACGGGGTGTTTTTTTAAGCTTGATGGAGGTCTAGCGAGGAAACTCAAAAATATATAAATAATTAAATATATAGACCAAAAACCAAACACTATCCCCTAAACTCAAGAGATCTTCCTATGCTTATTAAAATCTCCCTAATGAAATAGTTCAAGATTTTTGTTGGAGTCTGTCTCGTATTTGACCATTTTCTTTTATTCCGAGAGCTCTTTCCCAAGATTAATTATACCAAATTATGTTTAGCTAGAACTAAACAAAAGGCAAGGGTAAGGGTAATTTTGTTTTGTTATTAGTATCTATAATATTTCTGTTTAAACCCTTAACTTCTTTAAGACCTCTTCAAGATGAAAAATGGTCGGCTGTAGCCATAATATATAACAGGTCATTATCTGATGTGTACTATAGTCTGTTCATTCTAGGTTGGGCAGAAAACGTAAACTCTAACCTCTGTAACTAAAAATGAACTAGATTAATCGAGTTAACTTTTCTAGCAAATAGGAAGGCTTGGCCAGGGAATAGGTGTGGAAATTGACAGCTCATTTGTTCTAGCCCTTTTTGAGTTACAGAGGATAGAAGTTACGATTTCTACCCAACTTAGAATGATCGGACTATAATCACGTCAACTATACCCTGTTCATAATAGGTAGGCCAAAACTCCCGAACCTAACCCCTCATTACTCAAAGAGGACAGGAATAAAAGAGCCGTTTGAAAAGAGTTAACCAGTAAATAGGTGTGGACAAATACAGCCCATTCGTTCCAGCCCTTCCTGAATTACAAGAGGTTAGAGTTTAGATTACTGGCCTAATTATAGTGAACAGACTATACCGTAGGTGCTGTCGATTTATCTAGGAAAATATAGGACGAAAACTTGACACCAGTGACTGTTTAGGTATCGTTTAACCCTGCTTATTGGGGCATAGAGCTACATTTTGTAGACATTACCACTTCCATATTCACATTTTTTACAGCTTTTTTTTTTTTTTTTCCTCCCAATATATCCATCAAGCTTACATAAAATATCATGACCCCCCTTAGAGATAAAGTTGAGCATTTTTCGGTAGAAAATGTGTTCAGTCGAAGGCCGGTTCCTCCTAAATTACAGGCTTGCTATCGCTAGTCAGGATAATATCGACACCTAAAGGTCTGATATATAACAAATAAATGAGGTGAACAGTAATAAAATCGCCTAACTAAATGGGGCGAAATTCTTAAAATGTCAAAACTCACGGGGCTAAGCATGAGAGAGAAGGGGTTTCAGAAAAAATAACTTAAGAACATCTCAAGGTTAAATAACTGTCGTCATCAACATTTGACTTTTTGAGATCATTCGTAAGCTGAAAAGATAGATGGGAAGAAGATCGTGACGCATTTCGAATTTACGAAGGATCTGTGGGAATTATAGGGGTAATGACTGTCATTTAACCATCTGACTTCCATATACCCTTCCTAATCTGAATAAAATCGTTTAATAATAGCCAGCAAACAGAAAAGAAATGCGTTATCGTAACTAAACGTAAACTATCGTAAACTAAGCGTAAACTACAGCTAAACATTATATTTATGAATAGGGTTTTCGATAGTGGTACTTTAGAATTCTACTGGTAATTAAACGGATATGTTTAACTATATGTGTGGAGGTCCAATTCGTATGGGATATTGATAGAACATACGCACGGAAAAAGATATATATATATATATATATATATATATATATATATATACCGGTATATTATATAATAGTAAAATTACATTTATATAATTATATAGTGTGTCAGAAACTCAGAATTTACTTTACTATTGTACATTTTATACTATATATATAGATCTAACGATACTAATTTTTAATTAGTGCATTTATTGATTAGGTGTGAGGTGTGAGGTGTGAGGTGAAGCTGAACGGTCAGGCTATGGAGATCGTCAACTCTTTTAAGTATCTGGGCAGTGTGTTGAGTAAAGATGGGACTATGGATGAAGAGGTGCGGGAGAGGGTACAACAGGGGGAAGAGGGTTGTAGGAACGCTAAAAGCAGTAACAAGAAATAGGGTGGTCAGTATGGAAGTGAAGAAGTCCTTGCATGACAGTGTGGTAATCCCGACACTGACTTACGGAAGCGAAGCATGGACGTTGGTTGAGAGACTCAGACCAAGAGTGAGAGCAGTGGAAATGAATTACTTAAGGAGTGCGTGCGGAGTTACATGGAGGGATAGACAGACTAATGAGGAAGTAAGAAGGAGGTGTGGTGTGGAGGTAGATGTGCTGGAAAGTGTGAAAAGGAACAACTTGAGATGGTTCGGCCATATGGAACGTATGGAAAGCGAGAGAATGACTAAGAGGGTGTACGAGAGCGAGGTGGAGGGACAGAGGGGGAGAGGTAGACCGAATATGAGGTGGAAGGATGGAGTGAGGAACTACATGAACGAAGGCGGTGCTGGTTGGGGGGAGGGGCGTCGACTGACTGGGGACAGAGGTGCATGGGGGCGGTTCGTTCGTGGCCACCCCTTCGGGGATCACGGCGTCAGGCAATAGATAGATAGATAGATTTATTGATTCCACGTACTTACATGACACTAAGTACGGATAGCCCCTTACCCTATAATATAGTTGCCAAGTGGGACATCTTGTCAAAGTCGCTGTTCTGAAAAAAGAATAAAGATTGCCCTGCCATTTTGTCATCAATGTTTGTTCGTTTGTGTGACTGTGTAAGACATTTTCTCAACGAATTACCGGCATGGGTACCACATACAGAAAAAGTTGGGAGTAAAATGAGATTGACCGTGAACTTGACAGTTTACTCTCACTTGTGACTTCCGAGCCCAAGGTTTTACTATCATCTCATCCACGTTTTTTGTTCTAACAAAACCACGCCACAATCGTAACTCAATGTAATATGTAGTTACAATCATCTGTTCCATATAAATCACGGCCGTGGTGTCAGAACTCAATTAATGACCATGCAGTGGCCCCTTAGGATGAGCCATTAGCTGTCCTACACCTGCATCATCACAAACATTTAGGTGGAGTGACACTACAATGGTCTAACCACCTCAGAGCACACCATCACGGTAGTAGTGTACTTACAGGTAGATGTTGATCTAACCTGTTGGTTTACTATTTGACCCAGGATCTTGAATCTGTTACACTCTTCCCAGTCTTTTAAATCCAAGAGAATAGTCACTTGTTACAGGTGCCCCAGGAAGGACTATGATGACACCCAGAAGGAAATATCAGTAGAAACATAAAACTAGCAGGCGTCAGTTGAAAACTATCACAGAGAAGTACACCAACTACACCGCCATCATGCAAAGTATCCGCTCAATGGTTATCTTCAATTTAGTCTACTGTAAGATACTAGAATTGTAATACTCTTAAAATCGAGAACCATGGCCCAACCTCTCATAGTGACTAGCGACCTGTCCCGCCCTTGTCAATACTAGCCCTGACTGACCCTTAGTACTGTACCACATCGTAACATCACTTAAGTAGAGCTACCACTACGGTGATGGCACTTGATATTAATTCATCCTAATCCCGAGTACATAGTATACGGTACCCATGTGCCTTCTATAGTCCGTTCATTCTAGGTTGGGCATAAATCGTAACCTCTAACCTCTGTAACTCAAAAAGGGCTAGAGCAAATGAGCTGTCAATTTCCACACATATTCCCTGGCCAAGTCTTCCTATTTGGTAGAAAAATTAGCTCGATTACTCTAGTCCTTTTTGAGTTACAGAGGTTAGAAGGTTACGATTTCTGGCCAGCCTAGAATGAATGGACTATAGTCATTGGCCTCTCAACTATCAAAACAAACGTTAGTTATCTGTCTTTTTCTTTTCACCCTCGAACTGGTAAGAAAAAATCGCCCCTCCCTCATTATCAAGAATCTCTCCCTCAAATATGTGGTCCTACCTCAAGGCCTCCAACTCTTGGAATTTAAGGGGGGATGGTTCGCTTTTCTGAACCCCATTCTCCCTCATGTTGAGCCCCATTAGTTTTCACATTTTAAGACGTTCGGCCCATTAGTTTGGCAATTTTAAGACCTTTCGTCCCATTTCTTTGTCAATATTTCAGACTTTTCGTGTCCTTTAGGTATCGATTTTTTCCTGGCGAGCGATAGCGAGTCTTTAATTTTATGTGTAACCGGCCTTTGGCCGGGACACTTTTCTAAAAAAAAAAAAAAAAAAAATCACATTTATCTTGAAGGGGGTCTAGTTTTTTGTTTTGTCTAAGCTTGATGGAGGTCTACCGAGGCAACTAAAAAATAAATGAATACATAAATTAATAGACCAAACAAACGGCCACTAGCCCCTTAACTCTGTCAAGGTGCTGGAACAGATATATTGTTAGCTATGTTCCAACCCACAAGACGTTGGACCAGATAGTGTTAAGCTGCCCTTCACCCTGTATTTCGCAGATTCCTACTTCCTGTATATAAGAGGGTTGTCAGGTCAGGTCAGGTGAAGATACAAAGTACAAAGGAAATCAAGCAACAACATGTCTAGTGACCCCTCTAGGCTGCTTGTCCTCCAAAACACTGAGGATCTGATGTCCAAACAGTGGTTTAGAGTGGGTAAGGGAAAATTGGAATGGGAATTACTGCCCTGGAACTAATGTCCGTGGCAGGATTAGGAAGTTAGTAGGGGACAGATGATTTAGTAACATAACACAGTTATAAGTGATCTTTCGTATATCTGGGAAAAGGAGAGTAACATCTTAGTAATATATATACGCAATAATCCTTGATGAATCTGAGGGGGGAATAAAATAAAGTTATTCATTTACAAACGCAGTCAGTCGCGGGTTTGAGGTAAGATATTTGTCTAGGCGAAGTTTAAAATAATCAACGGTGAGGGATAAGCCATTATAACGGAACCTTACACCATTCCTTGAGTAATTAGACAACGTTACTTTATATTTCTTATACTCTCAACCGGGCTCGAACCACCGACAGTCAGACTATACATTTGTATATCTATGTAATTTGTTGCATATTCTCTTTGGACAGTCTTCTTGGTCTACGCACCCATAACTCTCGTCGCTTTAGTTTAGAAAGGCAATACTATATCCTTTCAATCACACGCTGTAGTTTAGAAAGGCAATAATATATCCTTTCAATAACGTGCATTAGTTTAGAAAGGCAATACTATATCCTTTCAATAACGTGCATTAGTTTAGAAAGGCAATAATATATCCTTTCAATAACGTGCATTAGTTTAGAAAGGCAATACTATATCCTTTCAATAACGTGCATTAGTTTAGAAAGGCAATAATATATCCTTTCAATAACGTGCATTAGTTTAGAAAGGCAATAATATATCCTTTCAATAACGTGCATTAGTTTAGAAAGGCAATACTATATCCTTTCAATAACGTGCATTAGTTTAGAAAGGCAATAATATATCCTTTCAATAACGTGCATTAGTTTAGAAAGGCAATACTATATCCTTTCAATAACGTGCATTAGTTTAGAAAGGCAATAATATATCCTTTCAATAACGTGCATTAGTTTAGAAAGGCAATACTATATCCTTTCAATAACGTGCATTAGTTTAGAAAGGCAATAATATATCCTTTCAATAACGTGCATTAGTTTAGAAAATCAATACTATATCCTTTCAATAACGTGCATTAGTTTAGAAAGGCAATAATATATCCTTTCAATAACGTGCATTAGTTTAGAAAGGCAATACTATATCCTTTCAATAACGTGCATTAGTTTAGAAAGGCAATAATATATCCTTTCAATAACGTGCATTAGTTTAGAAAGGCAATAATATATCCTTTCAATAACGTGCATTAGTTTAGAAAGGCAATAATATATCCTTTCAATAACGTGCATTAGTTTAGAAAGGCAATACTATATCCTTTCAATAACGTGCATTAGTTTAGAAAGGCAATACTATATCCTTTCAATAACGTGCATTAATTTAGAAAGGCAATAATATATCCTTTCAATAACGTGCATTAGTTTAGAAAGGCAATAATATATCCTTTCAATAACGTGCATTAGTTTAGAAAGGCAATACTATATCCTTTCAATAACGTGCATTAGTTTAGAAAGGCAATAATATATCCTTTCAATAACGTGCATTAGTTTAGAAAGGCAATACTATATCCTTTCAATAACGTGCATTAGTTTAGAAAGGCAATACTATATCCTTTCAATAACGTGCATTAGTTTAGAAAGGCAATAATATATCCTTTCAATAACGTGCATTAGTTTAGAAAGGCAATACTATATCCTTTCAATAACGTGCATTAGTTTAGAAAGGCAATAATATATCCTTTCAATCACACGCTGTAGTTTAGAAAGGCAATACTATATCCTTTCAATCACACGCTGTAGTTTAGAAAGGCAATACTATATCCTTTCAATCACACGCTGTAGTTTAGAAAGGCAATACTATATCCTTTCAATCACACGCTGTAGTTTAGAAAGGCAATACTATACCCTTTCAATCACATACTTTAGTTTAGAAAGGCAATACTATACCCTTTCAATCACATACTTTAGTTTAGAAAGGCAATACTATACCCTTTCAATCACATACTTTAGTTTAGAAAGGCAATACTATACCCTTTCAATCACATACTTTAGTTTAGAAAGGCAATAATATATCCTTTCAATCACATACTTTAGTTTAGAAAGGCAATACTATACCCTTTCAATCACATACTTTAGTTTAGAAAGGCAATACTATATCCTTTCAATCACATACTTTAGTTTAGAAAGGCAATACTATATCCTTTCAATCACACACTGTAGTTTAGAAAGGCAATAATATATCCTTTCAATCACATACTTTAGTTTAGAAAGGCAATACTATACCCTTTCAATCACATACTTTAGTTTAGAAAGGCAATAATATATCCTTTCAATAACATGCATTAGTTTAGAAAGGCAATACTATACCCTTTCAATCACACGCTGTAGTTTAGAAAGGCAATACTGTACCCTTTCAATCACACGCTGTAGTTTAGAAAGGCAATACTGTACCCTTTCAATCACATGTCTCTTGACTGCTATATTCTAGCTACCTCCAGACAGTGAAATTACTTGAAACAGTGAAATTACTTGGGGGGGGGGGGGATTTAAATAAGTCTTCTTTAAGCTGAAGTATATCTTATCGGGATAGCTAAATTAGCATGCAAACAACATGACAATGTGTATATAAGAGGCCTCGAGGCATGTTTATGACGATAGAGCCTCTTTTGCCAAGTTGTATTTGGCGTACACTTTTCATATAGTAACCCTGTTAATCAAATGACGCTAGTATATATTTCATCATTCTGATTACCTCAAGACGATTTTACTCAACTGTCAGCGTTGCAGGGTATTCATTTGTTAACCCTTTCGTCCCTAAATCTGTTTCCAAGTTGAGTTAAATCTTCTGGCTGCAGCATTAATACAAATCATTATCTGATTGAAGGGGTTGACAAGTTTCAAGTGCCCACTCCGTTACCTTTAATGTTTTATGGAATCCGTTTTACCCCCGTTCAAGTTAATGGACAATTGTTTGTGTTTATGTTTTTACTTTTTCATATTCATTTGTTTCTATGTGTGTGTGTGTGTGTGTGTGTGTGTGTGTGTGTGTGTGTGTGTGTGTGTGTGTGTGTGTGTGTGTGTGTGTGTGTGTTCTATTCAGGATAGAATATATTTGTTTTTTACTGTAACGAAGCTAATAATGACAGGCCCTAAATGCTATATGGTATTTATAATGAATGTCATGGCTATGTGACACTTACAGTAGGACTATATTGAAAATAACAAGTAACCCTTGCAACTGTGTGAAAAAACAGTATTTGTTAACAATTAAAGTGACACTTTAAACCAAGTATAAGCTTTATCATATGTTTGTCTATGAGTATGAAGGATACAAAAGGCAAAGCTGCCTGTAATAAGTGTCTCTCCCAAAGTTGAAATAGTGACAGAGAACCAAATTCAAGGTACGTTAGTCAAAATGTCTGCACACACGGACCTTGAAGCATTGTAAGTCATAGGATGAGGGAATGGCAGATTGAGGGAGAGAGGTCCAAATGTTATTAGTTGAGTAGAAGAAATACTTGGAAAATCGGTTTACTCTTGGGTTAGAGAGTTGGACATAATAGGGGTGGAAGTGTGTTGAAAGGCATGTATACTTCCTCCGTAAAGTAGGAGGTATACAATGAGAAGACTCTGAAGAACATTGATTATTGTAATAGAGGTGGAAGAGAGTGAGATGCAATATTGCGGCGTGCAGAGAGAATTGTAGCGAATTAATAAGAGGAAGTGAGTTGATAAGACAAAGTGCTTTTGACTCTACCCTTTCGAGAAGTGCTGCATGAGTGAAACCTCCCCACATATGCGCAACAATACTTGATACGTTGTAGCCTACAGAACAAGAAGCTGTGCCGGGGTGTAGAACCCACGGAGATGGTTGAGCATACCTAATTTCTAGGAGGTTGTTTTTAGAAAGAGTAGTAATATGATCCTTCCAAGAAGGTCAGGACAGGAGAAAAAGAAACACCAAGAACACTGAGAGAAGATGAAGGGTTGATTTGTTTATTGTTGAAGAGTAAGGGATAGTCGTGTGGAAGATTGTGACGGATAGATAGATGGAGAAATTGGGTTTTGGAGGCATTGAAAGTAACAAGATTTGATCTGCCCCAATCGGAAGTAGTCGATTGAGTAAAAGATAATAATAATAATAATAATAATAATAACAATAATAATAAAATTTATTCAGTTACCATTTTACAATGTTGGTACCACATAATATGTTATAAATATGACATGTACCATCTTTGCATAATTCCAACTAAGGATAGCCCATTAAGGCCGTTAGCCGTATTTCCATTGGGGTCCTTGTGGGATTAGGTTAGCTGAAAAAAAAAAAAAAAAAAAAAAAGAGAAAGTATTTCTCGGGGGTTATATGCGTGCTATGGCCTAATCACGTGAGTTTTGGAGTCAATAATCTAAAGATAATACCTTCTATCGTTTATTACGAGAGAGAGAGAGAGACAGAATGTTTAGTATAAATAAAACTATTTGTGAGTTTTAGTTATTTGAAGTACCTCAAGTTACTTTTTACTTCGTTTGTTAATTACATTCAAAACAGATTAAGTTATATAATTATTATGCTTCCCAGTATACTGTTATAGGAGATATAGGCCATAGGCTAACACCTCGTAATCAATGCTACTAATCAATAAAAAGGGTAATGACCTCCAAGTCATTTCTGCGAAGTAGTATACAATATCACACCGAGTACTTGTCATTAAATACAAGTTTTCGTGGATTTAGCACTTACTCGTGTATCTAATTCAGCCGTTTCGAATTAAAAATAAATGTGTGGTATATTAATGAATTAAACGCTTGGCAGCGCCGCGTCTTGTAGTTCGTAAAGTCATCCATAGATGGCAGCAGCACTACCGATGTCGACTGCAAGCTGTCAGTCCCAGTCGGAGTTTTGTTTTGATCTTTCCAAGTCAACCAATGCGTTAGAACGACAAAGCTCAAGTTGAATGCTGAACTCTAATTACTGTGAAGTTACGCCCCTTCGGTTTATTGTTACTGGTGACTGTTTTCAAGGTTATTAAGTTATTGATGTGTGGTGTTTTGAAGTTCCCGCTCTCGCTGAGCCAAGAGCGTACTCAGCGTAGTCCAAGGTAGCTCCAAGCTCTACCACTGAAGGTAGCCATTGTGAAGAATTTTCGATAAAATCGTTGGCCATCGGCCGTTATACAAAGTTTTAGTGTCAGAAAGATATACTTAGTGAAATCCTTAGTGCATCAAAAGGTGCTTATGTGGTCTCTGGAGGAATTAGACGGAGATAATTGTAAAAAATCTCCATAATCGTAAGGTCATCTCTATGGGGACCCTAGTCCTCCTCTGAAATTGAGATGCAGAGTCACAACCAGAAAAAACAACAGTTCGTGACGGCGGCGGGTCGGTTCCACGCAAACAAAGGCTACCCTCAATATTATCATCAAACACCGCCAGGTAAGTGGAAATGGAAGGTATTTTATGTGTGAATATAGGCTACTTGAGGTCTGTGGCGGAGGACGGGAGGGGGAGGGACGCCGGCTGACATTCTGGCGGTGGTGGTGGTGGGAGGGTTCCGCTCAGCTGACACTACCTAGCTTAAGCCATATATAACAAAACACTTACAATGACACCTTATATCCTAATTTAAAAACCGTAAACACACTTCCGTGGCCATGTCTTGTCCTCTCCGACTTTGGTTTGGCTAAATACAATAGGCTATGCACTTCCTTCATAATTCTTGGGGGAAACAGACACATAACAAATTACCAGCAGTAGGCTATAACTTCCTCATCCGTGCACTATAAAAACACTTAGGCCTAGCCTATATGGCATAATGGCCTTGTCTTGACCCCCCCGAAGTTTGTTTAGCCAGAATACAACACGAATAACTTCCTTAATTCTCGGGGAAAACGGAAATTTGGGTCAGTGTCATGAACTGTCATCTAGTAGGCCTATATCCATGAAGAATTAAAGGGCCAGGGAAATATTGGTACTAGCCTATATAGGGAGGGTGGGGGTCTAGGCCTAGACTATTATACCCTCCATGTCTCTTATTTTCAGAATATATTTGTGTTGGTGATTGATGAGTCATGGTCATAGTGGGTTGGTATGAGCAATCTTCCTCCTTGAAAATCCCTTGCTAGGCTAAATAGTATGTGTTTCCACTCTTGATAGGCCTGCTGCATTTTATTTAGTGTTTAGTTTAATAATGAAGTGGTACAGGCTAGGCTATACCATAGTTTATCAGTAAATAGTTGACAAGTTTGTGTTAGGATTATGTTAGGCAGTGGAATTTTGGTTTGGAGTGATTGCTGAAATTTTTGACATTTCAGAATACCAAGTAGGCCTAGGCTAACCTACTCAACTTACTCAAGTAGGCTGTAAAGTTATAGGCTAGCTATCAGCCGCCCTATCACATTATGACTTCACATCGTACCATAGTATAATTATTAGCCTACTATCTAAACTAATAGGCCTATGTAGGTATTGAAGTTGAAGACTGTCATTCTACCATGCATTGTACGGTACTTCTCTAGCCTAATCTCTATAATCCACACTGAGGTCAGCCTAACCTACATTATAGTTCTACTGTATCTAGCCTATCTATCTAAATTGCCAGACGCCCTACTCGTATACTCACCTTAATGAGGGTGGTCATACACAGTGACAAAATGCCCCCAAGCGGACCTATCCCCTGTAAGAGGGACAATCCATGCTAGTTTACTGAAGGACTTGCAGGATTGACCACTCAATTTAGGGTCTGTCCGACTCCGAGGCCTTATATGTATCTGGGTTTAATTCTAGATCCGCTTTCACAGCACACTCATCGGTAAAATTCTAGTTTCACGTACACAGCGACAAAAGGGAGGCGCCGTTGTAAAGGCATAGCTTCCCGACCAACTATGAAGATCAGGGAAATTGCTGGGTAAAAGACGTAATATAATGATAATAAACTACATTAACGACATTAGCCTAACCTAACAACCTTACCTAACCTAACCTAGTATTATGTAATAGCTATGGTGCCGCATATGGGGAGAAAATATATATTTTTTTTACAGTAAGTATAATTCCTTATAATGCATTTCCGCCGCTTTGGACATATATAGGAATTAAGTATGGTATATGACAACTCTAAAGTAGCCATAGAAATTTATGAGTATGCTGTGAAAGCGAAACTAGAATTAAACCCACTCATCAATTTATATGGCATCTATAAATTTGTCATATGCCATACTTCATTGCTATATGGGTCAGTAGCGGTGCAAATGGAATTATAATTACTGTGAACAATTTAATAGTTACCTCCTGAGTCCTGTTATCCACAGTGAAAGCTGAAGAAGTGAAGATTGCGGATTAAATAGCCTACCGTAGACTTCATCGACTTTTTTTTTCGGCGACCTTCGATCTTTTATTTATTTAATACCGGTACCAAACCAGCGGGGTGTGGGGGCGGCAGCCCCCACCAATATAATAGGTTAGGTTAGGTAAGGTGGTTTGGTTAGGCTAATATTACCTCTTATTTTTGTCTTTTACCCCACAATTTCCCTGATTTTCATAGCCCTCCCCGGTAATTGTTTAGTTTATGTCCTCCTCTCCCCCCTTCCCAACAACCCCCTGTTGTTTTTATGCAGTTTAAGAAAAGGGAAATGCTTAAAAACCCCTTTTTGTAATTTTTGAGACCCTATGAATTTACATGTTTTCGTAATCGAGACTGAAAATAAAAAAATGTAGTATTAAAGAAAATGGATTTTTGAGCACAGACTAAACCAAAAATACACTAATTACATAGATGGTCCTTAACCTAACCTAACCTAAAAAATGTATTGAAAAATGATAAAAACACATATCTCTTACCTCAGCAGGATTATACAACTTGGCTACTGCTGGTCTAAAATAAGACCATGGCTCACACAAAGGTTGTAGAGGTCGTCGGCTGCATCTTTGTATCGATGATAGAAATTATGGATTCCACCATCGCACTTTTCACAAGACAAGTTAGACATGGCTGGCTGGAAACTATAATAATAATAATAATAATATTTATTCAGTTAGCAATTTACAGAGTTGGTACCACATAGTTTGTTACAAATATGACATGTACCAGCCTTGCATAATTCCAACTAAGGATAGCCCAATAAGGCCGTTAGGCGTATTTCCATTGGGGTCCTTGTGGGATTAGGTTAGCTGGGGAAAAATGGGGAGGATAAAGAAATGGATACCGGTACTTTAGAAAAAGTATTTCTAGGGGGTTATTTTAAGATACCTTACATCCTATAGTAAATATCAGTAATCCATAATCAGTAATCATTTCAGTTTGGTTTGTCTATCTCTTATGTCGCATTTAGTAGTAGACATAAGCTTGGTGCTCCCTTCTCGCAGCTGTCCGGTTCAGGTGTTCCTTCAGGCTACGTCTGAAGGAATGCAGTGTTCTCTTTTCACGGACTGACTGAGAGAACTAGAACACTGAGAATGACCCCTTGACCCCACGCGGGTCCTCTAGGGTCACCGAAAGTTCGAGAACAATAAATTCAAATTGAATTAACAATTACGCATATTTTAGATAAAATATAATATCTGCAACCTCAAAAATCACAAATAATACTTATTGGTATTAATAAAAACCTATAAATATTGTTAACCCTCCAGCCCCGGCTATGTATTATATATATATTCCTCGAAACCCGGGTGTTTTGGCCGAAAAACGTCTAGGCTAGGCTACCGTATATTCGTTAATCAGACTGCTTCCCGCATTCCCGCGCATCCCCAAGCGTAGCTGTGTTATTTACCTGTAGAATGGCATTAAGTAGAGCTCTCTAAGTCAACTGGTTGAGCTGTGATGATGATTTCATTGGAGATAACTTTATGGCCAAAACAGCCACTTTTCGATACTTAACAACAACATACAGGCACACATGAACAAGCGACGCTCTCCTTCTTGTGGCCGGAGATGCGGGGCGTCGGTCCAGCCGGCTGTTGTTTACATGCGTCGGACCGACGCCTCGCACACGAAGCTCACAGGCTTTCAACCACTGGGCGTTCAAGAGGCCTTCCGGGTACCTGTTATATGCTTTTTTATGGGCGTTCAAGAGCCCTTCCGTGGTGAGAGGGTAATAGCCTAAATAACTAGATAATTGGTTTGTAATTTCACACTTACCACCGGCCCTCTAGTGGCCTAAAATCCAACGACCGCTACCACCCGCACGCCACCTGTCGGTCAATTAAGGAAATACGCATACAACGGAGCATTTAGAGTAGGCAACAGGTCGCTCCAAACCCAAAATGTAAACAACATATCCGTGGACTAACTCTAATACCGCGCACTACCGGTACTCAAAGTTTTGTATTTGTTACTTACTTGTTACTTGGTGTGGAGTTTCTCAGCCGCGCTCCGTCACTAGATGTGACGCTCGTCGCAGCTGCCCTTAAACCATCTAGCACTTATAGTCTTGTCTCACAGTGCCATCTTCTAAGTCATAACACTCCCTGAACAAATGTGTTTTAAGTGACTTTTTAAAGGCCTTTATGTTTGGTTTAATATACACTTCCCAGGTCAATTGAACAGTTCTATTGCTACTATATATCATATAATAAACCATACAATACGTTTTTAATAACTAGAAAAAGAGGACATAAACTAAACAATTACGTAAAACGACACTGTATATTAAAGAAAACTGAGAAAAACAAAAACACAAAACACTAAATTCGCTGTGAAACCGGATCTAGAATTTTACCTGTATCTGTTTAGCACTATTTGGTGTAATCCTGTATTCCTGTGTAGCGGGCTACCTTGTATATATATCTCAATACAGTAATTTGGTAATGTAACAATATATTTTTACATTTTACATTCATAAATAGTACACTAATATACTTTGTAATTTTGTAGTACAGTACTAGGTTAGGTTAGGTTTTGCCGTTTGGTTAGGTTAAAGTAGGCATCTGAAAAACAGTTACCCGCTACACAGGATCTTACCCACTATTTTTCTACAGTGGTGTGTGGCTAGTCCATCTACTAACCTGCTTCACCCATAAGTAAGCAGTACAGATTTGTACTGTATAAGGTTTACTACTTTACTCCCATAGACAGGTTGCTGACGAGTCCCATCCACCTGGATTTTTTATAAGGTTGTCTAACTTGTCTCCCCTAGATGGGTTGCTGACCATGGCTAACGAGTCCCATCCACCCAATATTATAGTTCCGTCACAATATTTAATAGAGCGTGTAACAGGCTTCTAGAAGGCCTGTATCCAGCAACTAGGCTAGGCCTGTATTAGTATTACAATGGCCTATGTAATTTTGTATGATTTTGATATTAACCCTTGTCCCTTTCATGGACACCAGGGTTGCCAATTAGCAATCAGAAATAGGGTTTTCTCAATCTTATATTGGTAACGTTCAACAAGACTACATCGCATCGGCCTTATTTACCATGTTTTTCGTTATTTTCTTCAAGGAATATAGTGTTTCATAGTTGTTTTGCATGGTTTGAGTGGAGGATTTGCATAAACTTACCCATTATCTATCAATCTGAAGATACAGCGTCAAATTGCGCCATTTATTGGGTGAATCGCGCTTTTACAGTAGTCAGTAGGTAAGGGAAATTGTGGGGTACATTGGATACACGATGGGTTAAGGGGGGGGCCGTTGCCCCCCCTCACCCCCCCTTGGTTTATTGTCATCCTCATATATGTAGATCTGTAAGGGGACAAAAACAGGTTGCCGGTATTTCGTTTTTGTGAGTAACGCTCACGCCATTTATTGGGTGAATCGCACGCACAACATCTTTCAAAACAAGAAGAAGAAGGACGAAGGATTTATTGTGCGCAATGCTTTGTTTACGGTCGAGACTTATTATTTTTTTGTTATTTTTCGGTGTAATCGGGTATTTTTAAGTGTCGATAACGAAATTCCTCCATTCCGCAACACTAGCAGACACGGCAGAGCCTCCTCAAAATGCAGCAAGACAGGAGGTGAGGTCGGGGACCCCAACGAGCACACGCCCCACATGCAACGGATGCAGCCATAATGCTCCTACATACGGGACTCCAGCAGCAACTGAACCCACAACCACAAGAACAGGTGAGGCAAGTGCTGTTAATTCAAATTCATTTAGGCCTAGGACCAGAGCTGAAAACAAGGACATTTATAATATGAAGAAAAACATGGCAATATGCAAGTTCTACCTAAGAAACAAATGCCGATATGGAGTAGTTGGCATGGGATGCAAACAAGAACATCCAAAAATATGTGCAAAATTCATGAAGCACGGGCGGGATGACAGGATCGGCTGCAAGCTTGGATGGAAGTGCATCGACTACCACCCATTTTTATACAGAAACTCGCTTAGCAAAAGGGCATGTGATATCAGAGACTGCAATCTTCCACACATCAGGGGAACTAAAATACTGATGCCCAGCAACAATGTCAACAAACCAAGGGAACATGCTACAGGACACATCCAAAGGGAAATTGCTTCTACATCAACACATGAGGTAAAACTAGACAGCCAACGCAATGCCCTCAGTAGCTGGCCAACCATCCAGCAAACTCAAAGGGACAGACCAGCAGCGGTGCACACGGCTATGCCCGACCAAAGTGCTTTTTTAGAGTTCCTAATGGGACGTCTTCTGGAAGTGGAAAAACGGTCTCAAATAATAATGGAGAGATTCCTAGCCCAAACCGAGGGGCCAGACATGAAACACAGAGGAAGGTGCAACTACCACTAAATAGTTTTTTTGTGGGCAACATCAGAGGACTCTACCCACGAAAAAATCAATGTAAAGTCTCCATTTTGGAAGAAATCGCAGAGGAAGATAACTAAATTTTTCTAGCCCTCACAGAAACACACTTGAACGAAATCATTTTGGATGCAGAGATCAATATCCATAACTTCACACTATTCAGAGCCGACAGAGCGGATAGAAGCCATGGAGGAGTAGCACTCTACCTAAGGGAGGATATGGCTGCAAATACCGAAACTTTAGTTGTATTCTCAAACGGCACAACAGAGCTACGGTACTAGCAGTACACTGGCGGGTGCCCAACTCCGAAAGGAGTTGAAGTAGGGGAGCTATCCGCCCGCCAAAGGCGGCTTTCTAGGGCCTTTCCTAGCTGATGCTGAGAGGATTGGGTTCTAGTCATGTGGTGATGGGCTGGTCTATCAGAGTGAGAGCTGAGCGATCTCTGCCATACCCATAGCTTACTCTGACTGTTCCTTTTACTTACATATCTTCTAGATCTCAAGTGACGGCGTCTTTTCCGTGGATCGACCTCCCTACTGCCAACCTAAAAGTTGGCAGATTGGGAGCCAAAGCGTCACATTTTTCCCTTGCCCCTCCACTTTCCCTTCATAATTGCTGAGGGGCACAGGGCCTTGGGTGGGGCTTTGGTTTCTCGGGCGTTTCCGCTCCCTGCCTTAGAGTGGCTTCGGTCACCTGAGTTTTGTTAGTGGTAAGCAGGGAGGGTTTTGTGGGGGCGCTCTATGGCCTTGGCCTTGCTCGGGACCTTGGGGCTTTTCGGCCAGGCAACCTGGGGAACAACAACAACAACAACAACTAGCAGTACACATAAGACAAACCGACATGCTCATCATAATTTTGTATCGACCTCCAAACACCACAGGGGAAATTTTCAAGGAAGTCACAGAGAAGATACCATCACTCCTACAAAATCTGCCAACTCCCACTACTGATGTTATCATCACAGGCGATTTCAACCTGCCCATCATCAATTGGGCAACCATGAAAATAGACGGAGGATCCAGGGATGAAAAACAGCAAGCCAAGGAGCTAATGACTATCATGGACACTGCATACATGAAGCAATACATCGAGGAACCTACAAGAGGCAACAACACACTGGACTTACTATTTGGCAACAACTTCGACCTGGTACACTCGTACGAAACTGTTAAAACTGTAATGTCCGACCACAGCCTCATCAAAGTTAGAACCCCCACTGCCACACCACCCAGAAGATGTCAACAGGACTAAAGCCAAATCCCCTGCACCTCTCTGAAAGATCTCAACTTCTACAGCAAAGAAATAGACTGAGAGCAGAACTGGCAGTAACTGACTGGAGGGCACTATTCGAAGATAAAAACGTCGACGAAACTCTCAGTATCCTCCAGAAACAATGTCTGGAGATCTGTAAAAACACCATACCACCCAAATCAAGTAGGAAGCAGATAAAACAGATTCCCAGAGATAGAAAAATACTAATGAAGAAAAGGACGAACATGAAAGCCAAGCAAAGGAAGACCAGCCATGCGCACACTATCACCAAACTACAAGAAGATCTCGATGAAATCGAAAGAAAACTCATCCAGTCACACCAAGAGCAAAGAACCCGTGAAGAACTCCGAGCAGTTGCAAACATCCGAGTAAATAGCAAATTCTTCTACGCATATGCAAAAAGGAGACTCAGGAGCACCTCAACAATAGGACCGCTTGCAAAACCCACGGGTGAACTTGAGAGTGACCCAACCGAAGTGGCCAAGATACGGTACTCAAACAGCAATACGAAAGTGTCTTCAGCCCACCAAATTAAGACAAGAAAATCGACAATGCAACGACCTTCCTTGATAACGCTCCAGGGGCACCACATCAACTCTCCTCGGTATCAACAGAGGACATAATAGCAGCCATCGATAAGATTGGACCAAACTCTGCAGCAAGACCAGACGGCTTTCATGCCCAACTGCTGAAAAACTGCAAACATCAGCTAGCCTTGCCTCTAAAACTACTGTGGAGCAAGTCCCTCTAAACTGGATATGTACCACAATCGCTAAAAGAAGGTACCGTCACACCAATCCACAAAGGGGGTAGTAAAGGCATAGCCAAAAATTACAGACCAGTGGTGCTGACGTCACATCTTATTAAAATCATAGAAAGAACAATACGAGCAAAGATGGTCAGCTACCTGGAAGATAACAAGGCATTCAACGAGGGTCAACATGGCTTTAGATAAGGCCGCTCCTGCCTTTCACAACTACTGTACTATCACACTACGACAAAATCCTACAGGATATTCAAGACGGAGAAAATGTAGACGTCATATACCTAGATTTCGCCAAAGCTTTTGACAAGGTGGACCATGGGATCCTTCTACATAAACTCAAATCACTTGGAAGAGGTGGAGATCTTGGAAGATGGCTCCACAGTTTCATCACCAACAGAAAAAAAGAGTCACGGTTCAAGGAAGCCTATTAGAAGCAGGCAGGGTCATCAGCGGTGTACCACAAGGATCAGTACTGGGACCTCTGCTATTCCTCATCATGAGAGGAGACATCGACAGGGACCTGGAACACTCAACAGCCACATCGTTCGCAGACGACTCCAGACTCATGAACAAAATCACCTCACAACACGATGCACAGCTACTACAACAAGACCTAGACAAAATCATGAAGTGGTCAGAAGAAAACAACATAGCCCTAAACGGAGACAAGTTCGAGCTTCTAAGGTACGGGAATAAGAGAGCACTACAAAACGCCACCAACTACAAAGTGGACAGCAAGAAATTACTGCCAAAGACACAGTGAAGGACTTGGGCGTAAATATGAGCAGTGACGCCACTTTTTCCCAGCATATTACCAAAGCCACAAGAACAGCAAAACAAATAGCAGGCTGGATCCTGAGAACCTTCCACACAAGAAATGAGAGGTGTATGTTAACACTGTGGAAGTCACTGGTCCTACCACGACTGGAGTACTGCTCTCAGCTCTGGTCTCCCCAAAAAGTAGGAGAAACAACAGAAATTGAAGCCACCCAGAGGACATTCACCAGTAAAATCCATGGGTTTCAACACTTTAACTACTGGGAGAGACTCGAGGAGCTGCACCTGTACTCACTTCAAAGACGTAGGGAGAGATACATCATCATCTACGTCTGGAAGATTTTGGAAAAAAAGGTACCAAATCCAAACATCCAAGAGACTCAACACCAAAGGCGAAGGAGGCTGTGCTATGTGAGGACTACGCTGGGATCAACGCAAACAATCAAATCCCTGATCCATCACAGCTTTGCATACAATGGAACCAGACTGTTCAACTGTATACCAGCCCCTCTCAGGAACATGACCGGGATGTCTCCAGACACCTTCAAGAAACACTTGGACATGTGGCTGGCCAAAATACCGGACCGGCCACCAACACCAGGATACCCCAGCGCCAACTCCAACCGACTTCTGGACTGGAGAGTGGAAGAAAGGGAGCTGCCTGGTCGCAGTGGAGCCCCAGCTCAACTGTGTCGCTAACGGACGGAATACTACAAAGTGTATGCCGACTATAATGAGAAAAATATGGCGAGTCTAATATTGGTCCCTATTTTCCCTAATAAATTGTTTCTAATAAGGCGGATGTAGTGTCCTTGAAGATTATCCTTATATTTACCTCTCCAAAAAAAAATTTTGTGCAAAGGTTGAAGTAAATAGCCTAAACCTAAAAGTTTCTAAACACCCCTGAGGCTGATTGTCACAAAGGCTTTAAAGTATCCCAGAATAGGCTCAAATAGCGTCCTGTGCATGAAAGGGTTAATGGAGACTGAGACTACCACGGCAATATTCGCACGCTTTAATTGTCGGATTTGACCATGTTTTTCTTAAATTATCCCATGTCCACAGCACTGCAGCAGTCAAATTAGACACGAATGTAACTGTGAGCATACAACTTATGTAAACAGAACGACAGTATGCCCGCTAACACATCATTAAATGCTGCGATCACACTGGAAACTTGTCAAATTAGCCTACTAAAAATAATGGGGATGGATGTAGAGTTCGGGCGTGCGGTCGTCATGTTTACATAGGGCGATCGCCGGTCGCGGTTGCAGTTAACTTCGCGTCAATTTTGACGGCGATTTTTTTTCGGTTATTTGCCCCCTGCTGGCAATATATGTATATGATGATGACAATATGTCATGGGGGGGGGGGGCAAAGTCCCCCCTCAACATATTATTGTATCCAATGGCATTCAAAATAGACGGGAACATGATTGCAAAGGTCCGACGCTTCCCCTGCCGCCGTCATGTTTACATTTGTCGATCGCCGTGGTTAAGTTCGCGTCTATTTTGATGGCGATTTTTTCAGTAATTTGCCCCCTGCTGGCAATATGATGACAATATGTCATGGGGGGGTGAGGGGGGGCAAAGCCCCCCCTCAACATATTATTTGTATCCAAAGGCAGTCAAAATAGACGGGAACATGATGGCAAAAGTTAGACGCCACTACGTGTAGTGTAAACAAGGCTAGCGGTACGCCCGCACTTAACATTCTTGCCAAATAATGTTTGAATGGATAAACACACACCCGCATCGCAAGAAAATTATCAACAGAAAACGGGTGCGGGAGTAATACGCCCACTCCCCATGTAGTTACCATGTTTCCAGTATCAGCCCTTTTTTAAAATATACGGTAATACTAGTATGATAAATTGGTAAGGATGTAGTAGTCGGGGGTATCGCCCGCGTTGTTTACACTAATCGCGATCACGTTCCCTTCTATTTTGACTGCCGTGGGATACTATAATGAATTACCCCCCCCCCCTGACATAATGTCATCATCATATATATTGCCAGCAGGGGGCAAATAACAGAAAAAGAAGTACTGTAGTCAAAATAGACGGGAACGTAACCGCGAGCACACAAACTATGTAAACATGACGACCGTACGCCCACCACTCGGATACTACCTATGTACCGGTATGTATATATAGGCCTATATACCGGTACCATACTCAGGCACATAGCCCAGAGCTGGGGGTGGCCGACCCGGGACAGAGCCCGAACAGAAACAAGATTTAAAGTTCTAATTCTAGGGTCCGGGAATCGGAATAACTTCCGCGTTCCCTCGCCCCTTTCTCTGTCTTATCTAATTGGTGAATTTACAAAGGGAGGAGGATTCCTAGCCTTCACCCACGAAGTAGGAAAAGAGACAGACAGAAAAAACATAAGGTTGGGTAGAGGATGCCAAACCTCACTCTGGACAGGACCAGCCCTCACCCAAAACTACTTTTGATATTAAGGACAATTTCGCCCTTTAACCCTTGTCTAGCGGGGTGTTTTGGGCTCATTTGGGCATATTCAGGCCCTCCTGCATGATAAATCAAGCATCTGCATGAAATAAAAATTATTTAGCAAAAAAACTAGGCACTCAAAGCTTCAAAATGAGACCAGAACGAGCTACGTAGCACTCGTGGTTCTCTTGCAGTAATGCCACGAACATGGGAGTTTAGCATATATCGGTATATTTTTCCCAGCTATGCTTACTACTGGCTACACTGCCGGCCTCTCGAGAACACAGGGAACATGAGTTAATGGGCGGCGATAAGCCCTGGGAGTCGGCTGTCTGGCCCGCTGCGCTCCCGGCCATTTGCACTCGATTTTAACCCTTTAAAAGCCTTAATAATGCTCCTAACTTGCTGCAAATTGGTGCACGACTTAAATCGAGCGCCGCCAATAAGGGGTTAATGACGCAGCTGAGGTCGGCCTCCGCTATCTCCCGACGGCGCCTTGAAATTAAAATTTCTTCTCCCCTGCCTCTTTGGTGATTTGCGGGAGTGTGTTATGGCTGGAGCTTGGGTAGCTTGGTATAGGTGGGCAGTTAGGTATATTTGGTAAATTTTCCGAGGTGGACAATCACTGTGGTCACAACCATGACGGGTGTGTTTGTTTATGTCTGGGAGGGCCTTGCTGACTTGCATGCATTAAGCTAACCTAACATGGGGGCCCCGCATTCCATGCATCAGTAGGGCTTCCTGATAAGGTAGCACTAAAAAAAATTGGTTCCCAAATGAATATAACAAAATAATTGGGGACATAATTATACTGTAGGCTATAGGCCTACTTTGTGATGGGGGGTTAAATTTCACTTATTTGGAATTTCCGCAGGTAAAGACCTACCGAACGTGTGTAAAATGTACAGCATACGGTACCGGTACAAAAAAAGAAAAATTCATAAACTGTCCTATTAGAAATTTAAAACCTATTTTTCTGAGCCATCGATCGAGTTTCTTGTTGAGGTTGTCTGGGTTTATGGCAAGAATGTTAAGTGCGGGCGTACCGCCAGCCTTGTTTGCACTACGTGTAGTGGCGTCGGACCTTTGCCATCATGTTCCCGTCTATTTTGACTGCCTTTGGATACAAATAATATGTTGAGGGGGGGCTTTGCCCCCCTCACCACCCCATGACATATTGTCATCATCATATATATTGCCAGCAGGTGGCAAATTACCGAAAAAATCGCCGTCAAAATAGATGCGAACTTAACCACGGCGATTGACAAATGTAAACATGACAGCGGGGGAGGCGTCGGACCTTTGCAATCATGTTCCCGTCTATTTTGAATGCCATTGGGTACAATAATATGTTAAGGGGGGCGAAGCCCCCCCCTCACCCCCCCATGACATATTGTCATCATCATATATATTGCCAGCAGGGGGCAAATAACCGAATTAATCGCCGTCAAAATAGACGCGAAGTTAACCGCGGCGATCGCCTTATGTAAACATGACGACCGTACGCCCGGAGTCTACATCCATCCCGGGTTTATTTGTCTAAGAGGACAGCCAGGTGTTATTTTTTTATTTTGTATGATCTACATGGCTGTTCAGGGCTTCAGGCACCGACTAGAGATGGTTGTCCAAGGCTCTTTTACGGTGTGGATCAATATTTTTGTAATTCTTTGTTTATCTATGCTCTAATATTCAGCAAAATCTATATAAGTTTTCACTTGATGCCAAGTAAACTTTTAGAATATAGTCAGCAGAAGAGAACAAAAACAGTTTAATTACTGTAGGGTAGAGATACCAAAGGAGACGAATTGTCCAGTAGAGACGCACTTCATGCAAAAAAACTGCCATGCAAAAAACTAAAGTACCTGAAAAGAAAACAAATACATAAAAAAACACTTTATGCTATTAGTGATGTTCTCAAAGACTACCAGCCTAATAGGACACACATTTATCTTGAGAAAAATAAACAAAAATAAAAATGAGATTTTCGTGGTATCTCTTAGCCCAAACCTAAGAAAACTATTTTTTTCACAGCTCATTTTTTTCGTACTTCTCTAACTCGGATCGTTTTTCTTTTGTTTCAAATGGAAAGAGCATGTCTTGAACTATACTCCTGCATGGTTTCATGACTCTTGCATGAACGAGTGCTCGTGAAAGTGGGTGCGTCCCCATTGGTTCATGATATGGTCCAAAACCAATGGAGACGCATTTTTTCAAACTGGGTTTAGAAGGGCATAAACCGCATGCATGGTAAACCCCAATCTCGCCCCACCTCCTCCTGTATTCATGGTCGAGTTTCCTTTGATGGTGGTGGAGCTACCTTCATTTGACTTCGAGGCCCAATGGAGACGCACACGTGCGGGCCATATAGAGACGCATCTGGATAGGGTGGTGGTGTGCGTCTCCATTGGTTTAGTGTTATTTATCAAAGTTATCTGCCCTATTTATAATATTATATCATATTTCAGTTGCAAGAATATTGAATTAATAGTGCATGAACTACAACTACAAACTAACAGAAATGGAAAATAGAAATAAATAGTGTATGAACTATCGAATAAAGACTAAATAATGACAGAATAATCGTACAATTTGTTTTTATCACGTAGGTCTAAGTGTGCGCTTTCGATACCCACACACACACCCACACACTCACACACTCAGGGGTCTAAATGTGGCCAAATTGCACTTTTTCATTGACCGTGACTGAACATCAACGAGACATAGGTCTACCTGTACTTGTTTGGACGTCCCTCTGACTCCCTCACTGGAGTGACTCGTGCTGCCGTGCGGTGGGGCCAGTGGCACAACCCTTTAGTAGAGGGTTGTGCCAGTGGGGGGCGAAGGAGAGAGGGAAATCGACACTCCTTTATTTCTCTCTCCTCCCCCACTTCGCGAATCGGTAATTTGTGGGTTATTTCGCATATTTCTTTGTTACTATGCATCTTATATGCATTCGTGTGCTTTGTGGTTATATAATATTGATATATATGAGAGATATAAGCACTATTGCGTATTTTCCCCCTCCTTTCCTCCCCCCCTCCCTCGCAAACTAGCTAGGCAGGGGAAGGGTGGCGGGGTTGTTTTTTACCAACAAATGTGCAATTCTCGACCATTGTAACTTCACTGCGGCGCGATATTTTAAAGAAAATATATATAGAGTCGGATGTTGGTTGGTATTCAATACACGTTGATGTAGTTTTCGTAGCTATTTGGAAATTTGACAAAAATGGCTTAGGATTCGGGCAAAGTCTTTCACAATTTATTTTCTCTATAGATGTACAATGTAGGCCCACTATCAGCATGCAACTACTTTAGTTTAAGCTAGAAGTATAAGTGGTATAAATATTATCTACTAAATAATCAAATTACTCTCATATTAATACAAAAAAACAGACGTTCGTCTGCACTGGACTGGGGTTCGTCTACTTAGGGTTTGGTGGTCATAAGGAGACGCACTTGATATTGGACCTCTTATCTCGGAAAATACTTGAAATATATCAAACATTGACACATCCATTAAAAGAATAACCATTTGGTAATATATCAAGTGAGTTTCAAGTTAAAAGAATGAATGAGCTTGACACCCTGATTTTTTCTTGAAAACTTTCACACTTTTTGTGTCTCCTTTGGTGCCTCTACCCTACTCATACTCCTATAAATGAAGATCTGAAACCCCTACGGTATTTGCTTATAATTGCTTACCTTGGCTTCAAGTTATTACTAACAAACACATGTATTTCTTGTTCACAGTCTGAATTAACTAACTTTGGACATTTATAGATAAAAATGTACCGGTAATACAGATACGCCAAATTCGCCATTATCAGCAATGGCCTACAGTATACATCTTTTCAAGCCACCTTCCCGAATCCCATAACTGTGGTTACATACTATCCAGTAACGTCCAAAGTTGCCTACCTGTGCAAATGTTAGCCCATAATTTTCCTGTAACAGTTTATATTCCATCACAGGCATCATCTCGCATCTTCTGTGCTACCCCTACTTGCCACCAGATCTGCAATTTTTATTATTATTATTACAGTACAGTATGTTGATTATTTGTGAACTATACACTGGTATTTTGCTCTGAATTTCTGAAATACCGGTAGTGTAATTACAAATGTCAGAACAGGTTCTTTTTTAGCCTATATAACTTTTGACATAGGCCTATTCATTTAAGCAAATGGGGAGATTAGAATGTCAAGCCCAAAGTGAATTACCATCTAACATCCCAAAAGTCTGGTACTGTACAGTATGGGATAGGCCTATGCTCTCAATAATAAGTAAAAACTAAGCGAAAAGTATTTTTAAACTTTGTCGTGATCTGCTGCTGTAGCTACAGTACCCGTACCAGTACTTAATCAATTTTCTCTCTCTTAAATACTGTACCGGTACATTACGATACAGTAATTTATTCTTTTCTGTTGTATTCTGCCTCCTGTTTAATTTGCCATATTGGTGAGAAAATTCACTGCTGTACTTTAGTCACAAATATATCGTAGTGTACCGGTACGGTACATACCAGTTGCATAATATTATTCAGTACTGTATAGTGTAGATCTTTTTATTCATGTTATCACTTTAACCCTCCGGGCCCGGGCTGGTCCGCCAAAGGACGGTCGCCCGTACCCGGGCGAAATGGCCGAAAAACGTCTAAGCCTAGGCTACCGTATTTTGGTTTATTTTAACTGCTAGAAATTTCCCACGCATCTATAAACTTAGTGCGGTTTTCAATCTGTAGACTGGCGTTGAGTAGAGCTCTGTAAGTCAACTGGTTCAGTTGTGATGACGATTTCAGTGGAGCTAATTTTTCCGTGATGTTGACAATATCGGAGCTTTTCAGACATTAATTTCGTCTTACGTCACAACAATAACATTGATCCGTCGTCTCCTTCTTGTTTTCGGAGGTGCGGTGACGCAACGATCGGTTTTGTTTACATGCGTCGGACGCACGGCGTTCAGACCAAGCTGAATAGGCTTTCAAGCTTGCTGCCTATTAACATGACACCCGGGCTCCTGCCCTTCTTTTGTGGTTGCCTTTTAATATGACACCCGGGTAGGAAGGGTTAAGCTGATATGGTGCCGGTATTGCACTCCACTTTACGTATCCGCATTGTATAGGTAGGTTATGAACATTGTTACGGTACCTGTACCTTTCCCTGTAGCTTCAAATTTTCAAAGGAGATACCGGTAATACAGTACGGTACTATTATTAGCTACGTTACTTCGGTATCGTACTTCCATTTTTGCTGTTCCTTTTAATACGATATATATTCCCCGACTTATCAGTATTTTTTACGAGTATCGGAAATGCTAATGTACCAGACCTATACATTCTGTACTTTACCATAGATATGCTAGTTTATAATATAGGCCTATTGCTGAATTTTGCGGCAAGGATGTATGCGGGTGTACCGCCCGCCTTGTTTACACTACGCGGACGCTCGCGATTAGGCTCCCGCCTATTTTGACTGCCGTGGGATACAATAATAAGTTAAGGGCCCTCACCCCCCATGACTTATTGTCATCATCATATATATTGCCAGCAGGGGGCAAATAACAGAAAAAATAGACGGGAACTTAATAATCGCGAGCGATTGATCTATGTAAACATGTCGACCGTACACCCAGATACTACAACCTTCCCTATTTTGCTTAGCATTTTCCCTTGACCTTTCTGTCCTTAACCCTTAGGACCTGTGATTGTAGTCGTTAATCATTGTATTCGGTACTTGGAAGAGAGGGAGACTTATTATTTTTTGTATAAATTATGCTCATGACTTATCAGTTTGAAGAACTCTTTTATTATCTGACTTATAATCTTGATCTAGTAATGTAACTGCATGAACATTTATAATGGACTGGCCAGACTTCCTTGTTAGAGATCATAGCTGGTATTACACACATCTCGATGCATATTCAATGCCGAGGCTTCTAATCAGTATCCTCTCATTGTCATGTCCGAATTATGTGATTGATATTTGAAATATGGCATTATTACCATTCAAAATCTTGTTAGGTATGCTTTAAAAATGTATCAAGTTAGCAACTATAAATAAAATCTTGTTTAAGTATATATCTATCTTATCTGCTCAGGCCCAATCCCCACTTTTCCTATTTTTTGTATTTATATTTTTTATTTGTATTTTATTTGTTTATTTTTTATTTTTTTTGAGGGGGAGGCCGACTCAAGACAGAGCAAAAATAGGGACAACACAAAACACAACAGAAAACAATGAACACACAAAAACAAAATACAAATTCACACATCTAGGTCATCCAGGAGAAGACCCAGAGACCAGGGTCACCAAGGTTCCTCCAGCACTCCCCCGGCCCCCGAATACCTGGAGAGGTTCCAATCTCGGCAGGTAGACATGCAGCGGAGCCGAAGCCACAAGTCCACCCACCACACTTCCAGGCGCACCCTTCATATTAATCGTCTCCCCGGGCCAGGCGCCTGTTCGACTATTATCTATCGGTAGTCCAACTTGCGCCCGACCCCTTCCCCCAAATGACCACTTGTTCACTCATCTATTCACAAACATTCTCCATTCATTCCTGTTTATATTAAGTATATATGATAGTTTAATTTTCACTTCATTCTGCCTCAGACTAGAAATATATTTCAGCTTAAGAAAAATCCCCTAGGAATCAAATAGTTAAAGACTAACCTATTATACCTGCTTTATTTTGCAATCCAGGCAATAATTAGATATACTAACCTACTATATATTTTGGAGATTAGTACCAGTACGGTACCAAGTTGTGTAGGAATCTCGGGTGGGATCCTTACTTCCATCGCCTACCATTTGTAAACTCACAGGGCCAGGCAGTACCGGTAGTCTTGAATATTATGAAAGCTTTGACTTAGATTCTATATACATGCCACGGGCTGTGGCATGGTCGGTAGCGCGTCTGGCTGCTCATCAAGGAGTTGGCAGTTCGATCCCATACCATGACATTGGTAGATGTCAAGAGTTAGACAGTTCGGTCCAGTAATTCGTGGTAAATGTCCAGTCAATTCCCTGTAACAAGGGTACACCCTAGCCTTGTTAATCAAGGGAGTGCAAGATATTTAAAACTGCATCATTTACTGTACTAGTTTAATTAGGGAAGATTGAATGTGACTCCATTACCTTGTTTAAAGCTATGGTACCGGTACCTGTATGGCTCGCGCTCACTAACGCACACAAACTTCTAACAGACCAAATTCTAATGCATGCATTTCTCAACATTAATGAAGCTTGACTAGCTAACTGGGAAAGGATGTAGTAACCGGGCGTATGGTTGTCATGCTTACACAGGTCGTACGCTCGTGGTTACGTTCCTGTTTTTTTTTTATGTTATTTGCCCCCTGCTGGAAATATATACCCGGTATGATGATGACAATAAGTCGTGAGGGGGGAAAGCCCTCCCTCAACCTATTATTGAATGCCACGGCAGTCAAAATACACGGGGACGGGATCTCGAGCATACGAGTACTGAAGTGTAAACAGAGCCGGCGATACTCCCAAATACTACATCCTTACCGCTAACTGATTAAGACGATCTCAGCAAGAAACCTCAGTCAAAACCTAAAGTTTCCCCACTTATGCTCTGAGTGAAGTCAAATCCAAGATTCCAAGGCTATTGAAATTTTGAAAACTCAATAGGCCTACTGTACAGCTGGTACAGTACAGTATTCAACTATAATCCTCCACCTCTCGTCGCTCCCACTATTTTGATATGCTGTATATTCAAAATGTCTATCATCTTGGGTTTGACCTCACAAATTAACTTGGAGTAAAGATGGGAAAAAACTGCCTTTTGATCCTCTTGTGGATAGGCTGGTCATGCAGTGGACTTATAAAGGTGATGGCATAGTATAGTGTAAGGCAGTGGTGGTTGGGTGCATACTGTAAGGTAGTGGTGGTGGTTGGGTGCAGTGTCATGAAGTGTGTCTATTCTTAGCTACCCGTACTCCCATAACAATGCAAGGTGTGTTCCCTCCACTCCAGGGGGTGTATACATACCTTAAAGGGCACAGCTTGCTGTACACAATCTTATGTATCCATTGTTACTTTGACTGGTACGGTATGTACCGGGTAACTGTTGTGAAATTACAATATGGAGCCTATGGTTACTAATTATAAATTGTTTTCATCGCATTTGAGAGTGATTTAGTAATACCAGTATGGTACAGTATATATTTATACCGTTAAATGGAGCAATGTGAAGCAAATTTCTACATTTTTGTATACAGTACACTGAGGTTTGTAATTAAAATCATGGGACAGTTAACCCTTGTCTGGCGGCGCCGGACTTAAGTCGGTCTAGAGAAGAAAGGACTATGTGGCGGGGACCGACTTCAGGCGGTGTGCAATTTTGAGCAATATTTGGCTCTGAGAGAGAGAGAGAGAGAGAGAGACGAGCGGTGGGAGGAGCGTAGGTCGGCTCTGACCGTTCGGCACAACTCCCGCGCCAGCACTGGGCCCGCCTCCATACACACCCACACTCACTGCCTCGCTACACAGGGAATTATGTAAGGAAATTACCGTATTTTAGGGATTTTTCCTTCGTCTTGCACGATCGTTGCAAGAGAACGCGTGGTCGTAGAAAGATGGTTCTGGTGTCATTGGAAAGCTCAATTATCTCCCTTTCAGGGATACATAATTGTATTACGCTCTGGCTCTTGTTTATGCATGAAAAAGAGCACGGAAACAAGGTCGTTTAGGGTAAAACCACCCGCTTGGCGGGTAGTAGAAGTTACTGACGGGCCCGCTCGTAAGGCGTTAAGGAGCTTTATTTAATACTAAATGAAAGTTTAATCTTTAAACTACCGTACATTTGTACCATTTTTTATCCAAATATAAATTAATTCAATGAATTTTAAACATAAATGTAACAAAAGGTGAAACATATATGAGCTGGGGCAATCCGAAGCAGAGCAGATTTGACAAGCCCCAGATAACAGCGTCTTAGCGTGGCCGGGGGAATGCCATAGAGACGGGCAGCCTGTCACTGTGGTAATCGCTCGGCGATGTCAAGGAGGGCCAGGGTTTTATTACAATAATCAGTGTATACCACCTCCTTTATGTGAGGTACCGGTACGGTACATAGTACCTGTCTTGCAACACAATCCCACTTTTTCTCTACAGGTGCAACTCTCCAACCCAAGAGTGAAACGATACTCCCAATCTTTTTCTATTCAACAGTTGCACTGTGGAACTCTCTCCTTGAATCCATCTTTCCCTCATCCTATGAATTAAATTGCTTCAAAATCCGTGTGTCCAGACATTTTGGCTCAAACATTCTTTGAATTTGGCCCTGTCACTCTTTCAACTTTGGTGGAGATACTCATCACATGCAATTTTGCCTCACTCATCAACACAGAAAAAATAAAAATAAAATAACGCCTCTTCTGAATTTTTTTGGGAGTCTTCCGTCTTTCTTTTATACGTCCTAAATTATTAGCCAAAATTATTAGCCAAAAATAAATGTGAAAAGGCATAAAATATAACCACCATGGGTGATTGGCATTGCCAAGTACAGTATGGTGATTCGCATTACCCCGTATGGTACTGTTCCTTTAACTTATATATTTTCTAGATCTCAAGTGACGGCGTCTTTTCCGTGGATTGACCTCCCAATCTACCAAGATTGGAAGCCAAAGCGTCACATTTTTCCCTTGCCCCTCAACTTTCTCTTCATAATTGCTGAGGGGCACAGGGCCCTGGGTGGGGCTTTGGTTTCCCGGGCATTTCCGCGCCCTCCTCAGCTCCCCGCCATGGAGTGGCTTCGGTCACCCAGGCTTTATTGTGGTCGGCGGGGAGGGTTCTGTGGGGGCGCTCGGTTATGGCCTTGGAATTGCTCGGGGCCTTGGGGCTGTTCGGCCAGGCAGCTTGGGGAACAACAACAACAACAACAACCCCGTATGGTTAATCAAATTACCCCAAAGAAATACAGTACAGTATAACCAAAATATTTTGTCAAATACTGGTACAGTACAGTACTGTACTTCATTTATAATAAAGTTTTTGTTTCCAAAATAAAATTTCTACTTACCGGTACTTAATTATACGGTATATTTGTTGGCTATCTTGAAACTTACATTGCCCTTTTCTCAGAAACATTAGCGGCTATATCTTACAAAACTTAAAAAAATAAAATTAAATACGTCGGAGTTGTTTATTTTCATCATTATGGACAAAATAATGATTGCAAATGAAAGAACATGAAAAAAAGGAACAAAATAAAATGCAGTTTAATATATTGCAATCCAAAATAAGCCTTCCAGAGCTTTTTGTTCGTTTTGCCCCGTAATAAATCCTTTTGGCCCGGGAGCTTCACATTGCCCCATTTGACAGTATGTGCCTTTAGTAACGCATCCTTTACAGATTTAATAATACCGTAATAATAATAATAATAAAAATTGTTGGTTTATTGTTCATTTGCAGCTGTGAGGCTGAAAATATAAATTTTGTTTTTTTACCTAGGTACAGGACAATGCTTATTCTACCTAAACTACGAGGTCACATGCGACCGTTAGGTGCCTGGGTTCCCACCATAAGATGTACATGCGCAGATGCACTGGTGAGAAGTACGTGTAGGCTAACACAAGCTGATAGTTGAGCAGCCTGGCTAGGGGGCGCTCACGATACAGTCCTCTGCAAGAATGTTAAGTGCGGGCGTACCGCCAGCCTTGTTTACACTACGCGTAGTGGCGTCGGACCTTTGCCATCATGTTCCCGTCTATTTTGACTGCCTTTGGATACAATAATACGTTGAGGGGGGTGCTTTGCCCCCCCCCCCCCATGACATATTGTCATTATCATACTGTATATATTGCCAGCAGGGGGAAAATTACCGGAAAAAATCGCCGTCAAAATAGACACGAACTTAACCACGGCGATCGACAAATGTAAACATGACGGCGGCGGGGGAGGCGTCGGACCTTTGCAATCATGTTCCCGTCTATTTTGAATGCCATTAGATACAATATTATGTTGAGGGGGGGCTTTGCCCCCCTTCACCCCCCCATGACATATTGTCATCATCATATATATTGCCAGCAGGGGGCAAATAACCGAATTAATCGCCGTCAAAATAGACGCGAAGTTAACCGCGGCGATCGCCCTATGTAAACATGACGACCGTACGCCCGGAGTCTACATCCATCCCCAGTCCTCTCCATCAGGATGGCCTAAAAAACCATTAGGATTCTGGTGGATTTGAACCCGCGACCTCTCGGTTACACTGCGGGCGCCTTAAACCGCTCATCCATCCCGACCCCATTAGAGTTAATTGGCATGATTTTTAAAGCTTGTTTCTATTAATTTAGCTAAATTTTATATTTATTCAAATATCTGCAGTTACTGTGATACAAGCAGGGAAAATCAAGGGATTTGGATTGTAGACTGGAGATATAGCCATGTTGAGTAGCTAGCATGTGAACACATACTGTACAGTACATAGCCTACATACAATACAATGGTTTAATATAATTTTTCATTACATACACTGTAACGCCTCAGATGTGGTCGCCTATGTGCAGTTGGAATATAATACAATAAAGGCCCGTCATAACACCGCCCCATCATGTCATCACTGGCTGATGTTGGCATAGTAATAAAGTTAAAAAGTACAGTACTGTACTGCTATTCATGGACACATACCAAATGTGGGATTGTAAACATTGATCAGAGAGTACCTGGCAGCTATTATTGAAAAAAAACATTGGAACCTCTGGTACCCTATATTAATTTTTGAATGGAAGTATGGTCTGTATTTGGAGAATTTCTGGTAGTACATGACTGCCAGTATCTTACTGGGTTTTGTAAGCCAGGAGTTTGAAAGAATCAGTGATTTTTACTTACCTGGTAGAAATAGAATATAAAATGAAGGGTAGGGAAGAGGAACTGAGATTTAGATACGGTACGAGGTGTATGAATTATGCAGAGCTAGAAAGGTTGTAAGTGACAGTACAGAAGGTACTGGTATGGTAAGACTGATATCACACTAGAGTTTTTATCGGCAACTTTTCTCAGCAACTCTGGTCTAACATATGGGTTAAGCATTGATAAGAATTCTGCTGCCTAAAGTAATTTATCTTCAGTTTAGTTTCTGATGTAAACAAAAATGATGCTGGAAAAATTTGGCCCATCGAAAATTGATAATAGATCTGATGTGAGTCATGTGTACTGTAGTACCTTTACCCCCTTTAATCTATGGTAAAGTTGAGTTTAGAATATAAAGTTTGAAAGGAAACTAGTAATTTTTTTTTATCCTGGCGAAAGGTTTACTTCATTAACTGCTTATTTTTCGATACTGGTACTTAATGAAAACAAAATGAAGCTGCTATGTCTCTGTATCATAATTATTGCTAAGTTTTCACATGTAACAACATATTTAGCTATGAAAACGTATAAGTTGAGTACCCGGTACTGTAATTAAGATGGGGACAGGTAAATTTCTCAAGTACCGTACTGTATAGTTGGATTGTAAAGTTTAAGGCTGATGGTGAATTAAAAGAGTGCATGATTAAAGGAGAAGGGTGCCAGTTGACAAAAAGTGAAGAATTTAATAGATATGCTGGGGGTACTGGGTATATTATACATTTTGAAGAATCGATCCATCTATTGTCAAACACCTTGATATCCGGGGGAGTGACTGTAAATTAATCCCATCCATATTCCGAGGTAACTTCTTATATGCAACAATTTAAAAAAATATGCATTGACCTATTTTTTAGTTCCGTACTGTTACCTCTAGGCCTAAATTATGAAAATATATTAAGCTTGGATTAATTTGGCAGTAGAATGAAGAAATAGTTATAAATGTGTAAATGTGAGGCTTTGAATAATGAAAATAATGTACTGTATATGGAACCATACAAATATACGATATACCTGTACAGTAGTTGGAACCATACAATGATACACTATAGTTGAGGAAAACAACAAAGATTAGAACGTTTTACCAGGTATTTAAATATTAAGAGGAATGTGAAGCAGTAGGCTTAATCAAAAAGGATTTACTGCCGGTACCTACCCTATTGCTGAAAATATTCCGGTATCACAACTATATTTAGAAAACTAAATACGGGTAGCCTACCGGTATAGGTCTATATGTGTATGTACAGTTGCCCACATAAGTTCTGGTCCTCTCCGTGATCTTATACATGGAAATAATGCGCATAATTGAATTAAGAGTGTATTATCTAATGTACATACCGGTACCGGTAGTGGTGAACTTATCTGACTGATAATTTAAAGAAATCGCACTCACAGTTCATTCATACAAATTTTACTTTCACACCTATGATCACGACGAGGAACAAATTAATGTGGGCAGCTGTCCAGTCCATCTATTGCCAGACCCCTTATTCCACTATGAGGGTGGCCATACACAAAATGACCAAGTGGACCTGTTGCCTGTGAGAAGGATAACCTTTGCCAGTTTAGTTAAGGACTTATTGGATTGACCAATCAGCTTAAGGTCCGTCTGACTCCGAGGCCCTCTATGTATTTTGTTAGCACTATTTTTTGACAGTGGTGTGCGGCTAGTTTATCCACTAACCTGCTTCACCCTTAGGTAAGCAGTACGGATTTATATAAGGTTTACTTGCCTAGACAGGTAGCAAACCAAGGGTGATGAGTCCCATCCACCCAAATTTGTATTAGGTTGTCTCCCCTAGATGGGTTGCCGACCAAGGCTAATGAGTCCCATCCACCCATAACTGTACAGTACGGTAGCTTACCTTACCTTGTGATGTGTTCGCCACTCTTATATCAGTAACTATGATTCCAGCTGTATTTATGCACAATATAGCTACTGTAGTAATGTAGTTTTGTTGCTAATAAGGAGTTGTCAGCCAGTGATTTTGTTTGTATTTAAAGTACCGGTACTAAATTAATAATGGGTCAGAAATAAAGAGAAAGGCATAGCAATTTACCATCAGCTGCAAGGAAACAGAATAAACATACAGTACAGGTATCTTACTTGGTAGGAATTTATCCCAAGTCAGAAAATGTAGGGTATGGTATATTATTTATATAAATATTGGTGGCAGCTGATTACTTTTTGTATTATGGTAGCCTAACTGTTTAAAACCACATTTAGTTTATTATATTAGGGTAACGTACTGTAGTGAAATATAGCCTCAAGCTTGAGCATGATAAATTTGCACCGTAGGCTAACTGAAGGCTGCATTATGCAGAATTCAATACGGTATTCAACTTACATACTTCCTTTTACAGTACTATTATTTATGAAAATGATGTACATTAGGTAGGCCTACCGGTAAATGGCATTTTGGCTAGTGTGCTAATAGTTTGGAAGCATGATATGAGGATGGCAATTGTATTGAATTATGAGTGTTACACACTAATCGTTCACCTTTCAAATTATTATTTGTTTTATTAACAAATTGGATGATTAGCCTATAAATATTTGGGCATTTTCTGATTGTTATAATAATTATACTCGTAGATAATTGCCATTCATATATAGTATTCAATGTGGGTCATGTTCTAGCCTATAAATATTTGGTCATTTTCTGATTGTTATAATTATACTCCTAGATAATTGCCATTCATATACGGTACAGTATTCAATTTGGGTCATGTTCTAGAGCAGATTGATATTAGATTGAAAAGTGTTAACTATCAGGTAAATTATAATATAATGGGGTATTCGTTAAGCCTTAACTAACTTCCATGGAACAGTAGTGAGGTGGTGTTTGAAAGGGAGTGGATAAGTTTGTGAGAAGCCTTTGTCCTGCAGTGAACTATTATACACTAACTCAAGCTGATAATGATTATGACTAGCTACCCTACAATATTGTATTTCCAGTGTCAATTATGTCGGTTTACTTATGTCCTACAATTGTTTTATATGGTGTGGATATACCGGTACAATATATATATATATATATATATATATATATATATATATATATATATTCATATACCGGTATATATATAAACTGGTATATATATATATATATATATATATATATATATATATATATATATACTGTATATATATATATATATATACACATATATACATACAGTATATGCAGTACGGTATAATTTATACTGTACTGTAATTTGTTTTCCTATGTTTATGAAAGAGACAAAGGGCAAAACTGACTATAACAGGTGTTTCCCCCAAAGTTGAAAGAGTGATAGAGAGCCAAATTCCATGTATGTTACAGTAAAAATGTCTGGACACACTGAGTTTGAAGGCGCTTAAGTCATAGGATGAGGGAAAGACAGATTTAGGGAGCGAGTTCCAAAGCTTACTGGTTGAGTAGAAGAAAGACTGGGAAAAAACATTTCACTCTTGGGCTAGAGAGTTGGACAGAATAGGGGTGGGAGTGAGTTGAAAGGCGGGTGCCCCCCACTCTCCGTAGGGGAGGAGGTACCGGTATGTATACACTGAGAAAGCTCTGAAGAACACTGATTATTGTAATAGTGGTAGAAGAGTGAGAGATATGCAACATTGCGGTGTAGAGAGAGAGATTGTAGGGAATTAGTAGGAGGACGTGAGTTGATTAGACAAAATATTTTTGGCTCTACCCTTTCGAGAAATGCGGTGTGGCAGGAACTTCCCCACACACGCAAACAATACTTGATACAATACTCATTATATATACCGGTATATTTATTATGAAGTATATCTCACAAATACACATGAGTATAAAAACATATATATTTACATAATTATGACCTGGAGTGAATCTGCAGCTAGAGCCCATAAATGGTATGTTAATGATCCTGTTTTGACCATGGGACCAAGTGACCAAATGATCCTGGTAGTGGTGGGAGGAAGGTTTAGTAGCCCACTGTCTGGCCAAAACAGGATGTATGTGTGACCCTACAGTACAGTCACAAGCAAAAGTTGTTACCAGCTTTCACAAATTTACCCGAAAAAATTGTCTGTCGTCGTCGTCGTCCGTCTGTCTCCAAACTCCTCCTAGACCGTTGGATGGATTTTCACCAAATTTCACACAAATATTTGTTGGGTGAATGCGAACGTCAGTCAAAAAAGTTTGTTTTGAATTTGTGCAATAGTTATGATTTTAGGTCCAAAATATGGTTTTACCCCCCCCCCCCCAGAACCCCCACCCGGGGGCCCCCCTAAATAGCCAGAGAAGACATAACGAAAACAAATATTTAAAAAAAAAAAAAAGGCCACCAGTACTGAACATAACTTTTTTTTTTTTTTTAAAAGACCTCCGTCTACGTATTGTGAAAAACCTGTTATCCTCCGGCAAATTGTGGGGTTGAGTGAGTGAAGGGGGGGGACAGTGAATGAAGGAGGATGCATGTTTTTCATAATACGTGTTGCTAGCCCCAAACGCGCGAGCAACTGTGGCTTTCAACCATCCGACACATCCCCTTTTATTAATGTGCATCACACATGTTACATACAAATAAGGTTTGTGTTTTGTTTTACCCTACTGTGGAAAGACTACGGATACACCACTCCTGCCGGGGCCTCACGCAGTGGCATGACTCAGTCCTGTCGAACTGAGCTCATGACACTGGTGGCATTGCCCCGGAGGATAGCCATCCCTAGTCTTGCTTGAGCCAGAGGGTTTCCCGGGGTTCTCCTGAAACTTCTCTGATTTTACGGCCTATTTCATTCACCATCTTAAGGGTGGTGGGGCCGAAGACTCCTGAAGTTTCGAATGCCAGGGGCTCGAACTGATGAATTCTGGCGATGGCTTGATATTTTTCTCGCTTTTTATTTTCTGCTATCCGGGCGGCTTCACCTGCTTCGTCGGCGTTTCTGGCGGCGTTGGTTGTGGAGAAAGTGTCAACACATGTGGCATCCCACACGAGGCACCGGCCATTCTTGTAAGGGAAAGTGGTCATCCCATCTGGCCGTTTGCCGTCTTCTCTGTGAAGTCCATGTGGTTCGAGGATTGATGCACAGTTAGCACTCTGCAGGGCCCGTTTTATGACATTATTTAGTGCAGAGTGTCTTGGCAGGCGGCCTGCGTTGTAATTACATGACAAGGCATGGTGACCTTGAGCATCCATCCTCCCATCACACTTGCAAGTGTGTGGGTGACAAACTGCCGCACCCACTCTGAGCGCGATGGCGACCCGGAGCGCTTCAGCATCCAAGTGAGTTCCAAGAGGTGGGATGGGGATGGCGTGTAACCACAAGCCACTCTCCGAACGGGCGGCTGCCTGGAGGCGTGCTTTTGCAACCTGGTCTGCATTGGTTAGGAGATTTTCTTGAGTTTTCTTCGCCGAGATGGTATCCCACGCTTTCTGCTTGCTCCTGGAGGTACCCTGAGGCTCCTCCTCTACTCCTGTACTTCCCTTCCAGGTGTTAATCGCTGCTGTTACGTCCCCATTAAGTGTCATTCCGGGTTTAGAATAAAGGATGGACAATACGAGGTCGTTGGTCACGATGAGGGAAGAGATAAAGGCTGGGGAGGCAATATCCGAGGCTCTCCGTATGCCCAAGCCCCCGAGGCGGACAGGAAGGGTGGCTTGTGTCCAGGCCCGTTCTTTAAATTCCACGTTGGTGATGCTGGTCACTGCTTCTCGGATTATGCTGTCTAATTCTTGGAGGCCGCCATTGTTCGTGTAAGTCATCGATGTGCGCAGGAGGTATTGGAGTTTTGGGATGGAGAAACAGTTCTTGAGCAGGGCCAGAGCTGAGTGGGCATCGATGTGTATCAGGCGACTCACGAGACGTTGAAGCTCCTCCTTTTTAACTTGAAGTGCTGGTGGGATTGCTGCCAGAGTTAGTGGGGAACCTAATAGGGTTTGCTGGTGCTCCTGAAGGATCTTTACATCTGGCAATATGTTTCGGAACAGGGCCTGAGTCTCTTCTCCTTGTTCACGTGTGTGGTTGAGGAGAACAAGTTCACATTTGGTGTCATTTATCACTAGCCCGGCCTGGCCGAGGTCAGTTATGATGTTATTTAGGTTGGTTAGAACGTTCTCTACTGACCCACCCAAGGTTGCATCGTCCAGGTACCATACATTCAGCTCTGACCTTACTTTGTTAGCTGCTGCATCCACCCCTATTGAGAAAAGAGCAGGACCACCTGGATCTCCCTGCTGTAACCCGGTCTCTGATGGGATTACCGTCTCGCCAAAAATCAGGATTGAAGGTTTGGAATAAGCCTGCCAAAGTAGGGGGTACAGAGTGGGGATGTGTTCTTGAGCTGCACGGAGGAAGACATCCCTGCGGATGCTGTTGAATGCGTTCCGCATGTCAATCTTTAGAAGCACTCGTTTTTCTTGGGCTTGGCTGAGGTAGGTGCGGGTTGCGTGTACAGCAGCTTCACACCCCCCTGGAGTTCCGAAACCTAGTTGAACTGGTCTTAAGTGTTGACCTAGGCCATTCGAGAGTGGTTTCAAACCCACCTTTGTGGCAAGGCGGCGGAAGGTGTTCCCTACTGCTATTGGGCGCACGCCGCCATCTTTTTTTGCCAGTGCACAGAGTGATGCCCCAAAAAATAGGGGTGTGGCACAGTCGGGTACTTCCCCTCTTAAAACCATGTTGATGAATTTGGTGAGGGTTTCCAAGAGTGCCTCCCCAGCAGCTCCTGATCCCTGACCCAAGAGGCCTTTGAGGTGGGCGGGTCGGATACCATCTGGCGCCGCGGCTGAGCCTGCTGGGAATGAAGTCACTGCGGCGACCACCTGCTCCTTCGTGACAACTAAAGGTTGGCGCATCTGGTCATTTGGGGCAGGGGGGAGGTTTAGGTCCCTAGGTGTAGGTGGGTGCTTTTCTTGTAGGGCTTCAACAACTTCGGTGCCTTGACCAGCAAAACCTTCTGAAGAGGACAACAGTCTGACGGCCCCTTTGATGTCACTATCCGCCAGCTTCGCAGCGACCCTCTTACGTAGCTGTTCAGCCTCTTCCTCTTCCTTCTCCTGGTGCTTCTGGGCCCTGTTTGGTTGCTGTTCGGGGGGTTCCACCAGTTTGTTTCCATCCATATACTGTGCTACTTGACGTTTCACTCTGGTGGCTAGTGAAACCTGAAGATGGTCTTGTATGTTGGTTCTGGGTGGTTTTCGGAGGGCCCCATAGGAGAAACCCAGGAGCCGTGCCCATGCGAGGGGTGTCTTGAGCTGTAGGGCCTGCTTTATGATGGTTGTAAGGGCCTCCGCCACTTGGATTCTGGCTCCTTTAGGTACCCGGGCAAGGACCTGGATCCGCGCTTTCCATTTGGTCACCAGTTGGGTCAAGTCGGCGACCGGTGTTGCCGGTGTTGCCCCGGTTGGCTCTGCAGTGGGCCCTGGGCATGCGAGACATTTCCAGTTTGGTTGTTCTCCTGATGTTTTCTTTGTCAGCTTAGCACAAGATAAATGAATAGATCTAAGACAGCCGGAACATTTTCGCGAATTCTTTCTTGCATTGGTTGTTCCGCACTTAAGACACTTAGTATCTGCTAGGCCATAGTCTTCCAAGATTATCCGTTCCTCTGCCTCTACCAAGCCGTCCTCCTGATCTTCCCGTGGTGCTTCCATCTCTACCATGTCTCCCTTGTTTCAGAAACCCCGGGAAATCTCTCCTGGCACATATCTAGATTATTGCTGTTGTTATTAATGTATAATTGGCTGGATGCATAACAATTCACTTATCATAGTCGACCTTTCTGATGGGATATGTAAAAAACAAAAACAAAACAAAAAACATCACATATCATAGTCAACCTTTCTGATGGGCAATTGGCCTGCTTCTCCTAAAGCTAAGTGGTTAAATGTATATATCCTCGGCATTGGCCACCGGTACAACTAAAAGATCTAACTGATTGAAAGGAAGCACGCCAATTATATCCTATGATTACTTACACTGGCGACGCCACCCTGATGTTGAGTATTAATGAATGCTTAGGATATTAATAATGCTGTCAACATCAAGATAGGGAGAGAGCCAGAGAGTGAGCGAGAGCCAGGATCTGAGTGGGTAACCGGATCTAGGGCAGCAGTTATGGAAAAATTATTAAATTGTACAAAATGTTAAGAGAGAGAGAGAGAGAGAGAGAGAGCAGGGGCGGGGGCGAGGGAGAAAGAAAGCGAGCTGGAGAGGGGGCTGGCCTGGTTGGGTATGAAAGATGTTAGAGGAAATCAAATAACTAAAATGTAAAAAGCGATCTGAAGTTATAGATAATTGACAATGAGGCGGTTAAGTGCGGTGATGGAGGAGAGAGAAAGAAGAAGAGAGAGCTGGAGAGGGGGCTGGCCTGGTTGGGTATGAAAGATGTTAGAGGAAAACAAATAACTAAAATGATAAAAAGCGATCTGAAGTTATAGATAACCAAACAAATAATAGCAATGAGGCGGTTAAGTGCGGTGATTGAAAGTGGATGGAAAGATGTTAAGGATAAAAAGGAGAGAGAGAGAGAGAGAGAGAGAGAGAGAGAGAGAGAGAGAGAGAGAGAGAGAGAGAGAGAGAGAAGAGGAGAGAGAGAGAGAGAGAGAGAGAGAGAGAGAGAGAGAGAGAGAGAGAGAGAGAGAGAGAGAGAGAGAGAGAGAGAGAGAGAGAGAGAGAGAGAGAGAGAGAGAGAGAGAGAAATGAAAATGGGCCTTGTAGCAAGTATTTCCTAAATGGTTAGAGAGAGGGAAATGAAAATGGACCTTATAGCAAATACTTCATAAAGGTTAGAATTGTTTGAGAAGTTGAAGGACCGAGGGTCAGATGGAAGATGAGGCCTATGGTGGGGAAACATAAGGGTGAAACTGCCTGCCCTATAAACGGTCACCTCACTCACCTTGTGGTCACTGCTGGAGGTTTATGGTGCCTGGGCAGGGCTGGGCTAGTGCCTGACGGCTCCTTGTCCCCTCACTGATACTGGTAATAACAGTCTCAAGATTAAACTAAATATGCTTTGTGGGCGATGTTTAAACAAGAAACCAGTTCTGTTTACTATGTGCCACATAACTATTACTATATGAACATAACTTGAATAATAAGGCTGGCTGTGTTCGTATGTACTGTATTGTGTTTATAACCACTGTCAACGAAGCTGGACGGAGGTAATGTTTTTGTCTTTGTTTTGTCTAAGTGTAAATCTGTTTGTCTGTAGGCTAATTATATTAATGGTGTAGGCAGAGGTATGCGCTCTACTGAGTGCCCCTCTAGTGCTTGTAACATTATTGTAGACAACGGAGATACGATAGGTACCCGGTCATTAACTTTGGACAAGGGGCCATACTTTGGACATAAAACTGTATAAAATATATTAAGCCACATAACAGGTATGGTAAAACGTTCACTATTAATGGAAGAATCTGTATCCATATTTGTTAATTTTTTCTATATAATTATCAATCCATTTTCACGTAACTGCGGTTCATTATATTTATCCAGAGAAGTTTCACGTAACTGCGGTTCATTATATTTATCCAGAGTTATCTCCTTGCCCAAAGTCACTCCAATTCACCGGTGACCAAATTTAACTCCTTCTGGACCGGTGACATCCTTTTCAGTATATTCTACCAACTATTAGACGATTTCATTCAGTTTAAGGAGGACTTCTACCAATTATAAGGCTACTCTCGATTAATCCTTTTAGCTACCGGTACTATACAGTATATCGTTCTTAAGCTTCATACAATCGTCTAAATGCAGCTGAAATAAAAATGAAAATCCGTGGGTGGTACAGAAGGGAGTTAAGGTAATGTAGATAGGACAGGACTTTTCACAATGACCGTACTTCCCAAAGGTCAAGTTCCGCTATTATGGGTCCACCTTGATTCTCTAGCAGCCATTTAAATGTATAGGCTTTGTTGTTATTGGGCTCTCTCTCTCTCTCTCTCTCTCTCTCTCTCTCTCTCTCTCTCTCTCTCTCTCTCTCTCTCTCTCTCTCTCTCTCTCTCTCTCTCTCTCTCTCTCTCTCTCTCTCTCTCTCTTATGCTTAATTTATTTGATGACTAGTGTGTTGTTAGGACACTGCACGAATGTGTAGGCCATATACCAGGTACTCCGTGATTTTTTGTATAGGGAAGGACACACATTATGATTGACTTGAAAGAATAATTTGCTATGAAATCGATAATTGGTAACTTTCTTCAACTACCGGCCACTCCACGATAAAATATACTAATTCAACCATACCCATTTTGTTTCCATGATATGGTACCGTACATAAAATCAGGGAGTGTGTACAAATTGATGTGGCCAACTGTACATGTATGAACCGTGGTGTGGACTATAGGGGGGATTGTTAGGTACAACCTTGGTTAGGTATGCGTAGGCCTAAGCTGGGTACCGTACTTTGGAGTCAATGGAAGGGATTGCCAGATACTTCGATAAGTTTTAATATTGCTAGGAGGGATTTTGCATATTGAGTGTAGGCCTATGACGGACCTTTACTTTCTGTGCGAACAATACTATCTGATCCGATGGTTTGTGGGTTATTAGATTTTGATTAATTATGATTGAGGATTTTGCTTGCTTGCTTTTGCCATTTCGAGCACTGACGAGCAGTGTACTTTGGTTTGTCCCCGAGGCTAGCAGAAACACCTTTCCGGACTTCCTTCAAACTAAGAAAATATATAGGCATATACCGGTATATATAATATTATAATAAACATTCCCACCCAATTTTGCACATTTTCATTGATACAAAAATTCCAGTAGTAAAGGCAGATTTTGTTATATGTTAAAGGTTTGCTATCGCTCCCCCCAAAAAAATAAAAATAAAGTAAATAAATAAATAAAATAAAATAATAAGATAAATAAAAAATAAGTAGAAATCATAAACAAAAATTGAAAACAAATATCACCTGAATGAAGTGAATCGTTTATTATCGCTAAGCTAATGTCCAGAGCGAAACAGGGCAGACCAAACAGACCCTCCTCCAAATAGGTAGGCCAGACATTGTGCATTCTAACCTTTGTAACTCATGAAAGGCTAGAGTAAACAGGCTGTAAATTCCCACACTTACTTTCTGGTTGACCCTTCCCAAATGGTAGAAATATTAGCTCGATTACTCCAGTCATTGGTGAGTTATAGGCTAATGTTGAAGAGTGTTGGCCTACTTATTTAGAACAGGATATAACTTGTGGAGTGGAATATAGTGAGATTAAAGAAAGCTGTTCCCCTTACAATGGCTCATAAATGGCCAAACAATGCAACTTCCTTAATGTGGTAAAATTAAATGGAGGGTAATTTTATAGACATTGTACAGACGATACATTTTGAAGCCTCGACGTGTTTAAAAGAACTTCCTAAATGCAATCAACAGAGATATATTTGAAGAGTTTCAATTCATCCCGAAACAGCTTCGAAAATGTAGTTCCCTATGTATCAGCATAAATAAACGCAACTGTACATGCATATATATATATATATATATATATATATATATATATATATATATATATATATTATATATATATATATATATATATATATATATATATATATATATATATATATATATATATATATATATACGGTATATATATATATATATATATATATATATATATATATATATATATATATATGTGTGTGTGTGTGTGTGTGTGTGTGTGTGTGTACCGGTAAGTTAACGGAATTGTTTTCAAGGTGTGGACTGCGGAGTACCCTAGAATGTGAAGCTACCCTAGGGCGTGTGTTCTGACCGCTCTCAACCTCTCCCCCCTACCTCCACGGGACCCATCCAGGTGGCCACGTAAACAGTTCCTCCCCAGCCACGCCCCCCTGTCTCTCCTCCATCCCCTCTCACCCTCTACTCAATGGCACCTGTCTTCTTTTCTCATATACCGGTATGCCTCTGTCCTTTTTCTGTCTCCTATCCATGCCCTCTTTCTTGTGTCTCATGTCTTGTTATAGTCAAGGTCCATAGATACATAGATGTATCTATGGACCTTGGTTATAGTCTCCGCTCTGTCCCCTGTCCACCCCCTCTTATGTTCACCGTCGTCTTCTCCCTTCCCTGTCCTAGGCTGTCCCTGTCTCCTCTGTTTCTTTATACCGGGTATACGTCTTTAATTGTTCCGTCCTATATCCCACTATCCCTATCCCATCTGACTCTAGCCTCCTCTCCTTTCCTTATGTCCCCGATGTCCTAACCTCTTCTGTCCCTTCACCTGTCCGCTGCCCTCCCGTCCTTCACTGTTCTTGTCTCCAACCATCATCACCACCCTTATCTGTCTCCTATCCCTATCCCCCCTCCCCCTATCAAGACTAAGGATTTGGTTTTCATATAATACCCTCTTCCCCCCCCCCACCCCTTGTTTTGTCTCACCCATATCTGTCCCATCTTTTTTTCCCCGTCCTATTCTCCTATTCCTTCCTCTAATTTCATCTACTGTCGCCTATCCTCTCATTCTTCCTCGTCCTTGATCCGCTATCTAGCCTATTCTATCCTTGTTTTCAGTCCCTTATTCTCGTTTTCCCCGGTACTATAGGTATCACTGCCTCTTATCCCTCCCGTATATCTCCCCATTTGCTTATTCCCGTTTATATTTTGCTTCCCCTATTGTACCGATCTTTATTTCCGTCACAACTCCTTAAGTGACGGATCCATCTATCTGTCTGTTTTATAATTTCCTTGTATTTTACTCATCTTAGAAAATTTGATGGAAATTGAGATAATCTTGCCATGACTCGAATAGGGACACAGTGTAGGTACCTGGTAGTGAAATAAATATACGACCTTTTTTATTAATAATATTAGTATTATTAGAACTAAGTTTAGTTCGAGACGACTTCACACACTCTTAAACTGTACCCTTCGTTCTTTCTCATGTTCCCCACTTTACAAGCAGCCTCGTAATGATCAGTATATCTGTTGTTGTTGTTGTTCTTTTCCTTTGTACACTCCCCCATGTCTGCTTGCGCTTGGCACGAATCTGGGTGTCCTTTGCCCAGTTTCCTTGTCCTTCGTCTCCCCTTGTAGGCCTATCGCGTCCCCCTCTGACCTTCTACCCTTGTCTCTTCTACCCAGTCCAACTCTCTGTTTCTCAGACTTCATGGCCACAAAAACACTCAACTTAATCAGGTTTCAATATATACTTAAATTATGTATGCTTGTCCCCATTGTATACTCAGCTGACCTAGACATTAAGGGGAGACAGACCGTTTTTCTGGACCCCCTTCTCCCTAATGTTTAGCCCCACTAGTTTTGATATTTTAAGACGTTGGTTCCATTTGTTTTGGGATTTTATGACCTTTCACCCTATTTCTTTGTCAATATTAGGACCATTCATGCCATTTAGGTGTAGATTTTTTCCTGGCCAGCGATAGCGAGCCTGTAATTTGATGAGGAATCGGCTTTTGGCCGGGCCATTTTTCTACCGAAAAATGTACAAATCTATCTTGAAGGGGGTCTAGGGGGTGTTTTTCTAAGCTTGGTGGAGGTCTAGGGAGAAAACTAAATAAATATATCTATCTATCTATTGCCTGACGCCGTGATCCCCGAAGGGGTGGTCACGAACGAACCGCCCCCATGCACCTCTGTCCCCAGTCAGTCGACGCCCCTCCCCCCAACCAGCACCGCCTTCGTTCATGTAGTTCCTCACTCCATCCTTCCACCTCATATTCGGTCTACCTCTCCCCCTCTGTCCCTCCACCTCGCTCTCGTACACCCTCTTAGTCATTCTCTAGCTTTCCATACGTTCCATATGGCCGAACCATCTCAAGTTGTTCCTTTTCACACTTTCCAGCACATCTACCTCCACACCACACCTCCTTCTTACTTCCTCATTAGTCTGTCTATCCCTCCATGTAACTCCGCACGCACTCCTTAAGTAATTCATTTCCACTGCTCTCACTCTTGGTCTGAGTCTCTCAACCAACGTCCATAATAAATATATGATATGATATGATATGATAAATATATTCATAAATATATGAATACATGAATTAATAGACCAAACAAACAGCCACTGTCCCCTTAATAACCATAGATGTAACTAAGTATATGACCGGTGTTTCTCACATTATTGTACTGTGTTTGCATTAGTCACAAATATGAATGTAAACAGACGAAGATGCTGTTGTTTCAGTGGAATAATGGCTCTTTGAGCAGTATGTATCGCTTTACTAGTGGTTGTCCCCTCAGAGGATGGGGGGCGCTGCTCAATAAACTCGCCCCTCGGGGCAAAATAAAAATCAATCATGTCCTACTTACCCTCCTAGTTTGCTATATGTTGCCACTGTCCTATATATTTCTGTTCCATTTCTGTATATCCTATTTGTTTTCCTGTTGCTCAAATAATTACTAAAATAACTAGTCTACCTTTATAATTGTCATATTGTCCTTTTTATGTTTCCCTGCGCTCTATATTCCACTTTCCTTCCTAGTGGTAAAGTAGTCTAGCGTTGTCATTATTTCATTGTCTTCTATAAATACCATTCTAATCCACCTTTATATTACCGTACCCTATCCCGTAGCCAGATATTTATGTTTGTTGTCCTTGTCACAGAACCATTTCCATCACCGTACACTTCTTACATTTTTATAAGTGTGTGTCGCGAATCATTATCGATAGCCTACCCAGACTTTTATAATGTAAAACATAACATGACAGAAAACGGGAGTCTGCAGAGAGCTGACTGGCCCACACACAGCAGATCATACTGGTTTTCTAGTTTCCTCCCCCCCCCCTCTCTCTCTCTCGCTCTCTCTCTCTCTCTCTCTCTCTCTCTCTCTCTCTCTCTCTCTCTCTCTCTCTCTCTCTCTCTCTCGCTCTCTCGCTCTCGCTCTCTCTCTCTCTCTCTCTCTCTCTCTCTCTCTCTCTCTCTCTCCTTTTCTCTTTTTCTCTTCTGTTGTACCCTATCCCACGTTTACCCTTTCATGTTTTACCCTTCCTTCTTATATTTCTATTAGCTCTGCCAATCCTATTCATCCCTTTCTCTGTGGTGCTTTAAAATAGTAAGACCTACCAAATTACTCAGTTTGAAAGCTCGTTGGAATTATGTCATTAGCAATATACCGTATATTTGGTTTGGCTGTTTGAGTGATCGTGATTGTGGAATTATGTTCTTCCTTGCATCCTTAACCCTTTCAGTATCGGTGATGTCTTTTTCATTTTGTGCCGGCTACTAATAGACAAGTTTATTCAGTTTAATAAGACCTCCAGCAATTAACAGGCTTCGAAATATCTTAAATAGCCCTTTTTACTACCACAGATTCTTCAGTTGCACAAACTCGTCTAACTATAGCTAGAATATGATGGCAATACGTCGCCGGTATAGAAGGGGTTAATGTGGCATCACTGGTATTTTTCCGCCGATTTTATTACGGTAGCCAATATCCAATAATTATTGAGATATTGTCTTGTGATTCTTGAAGCATCACAGTTTAGTCGGTTATACAGGTAGATTAATTCACCCGTGTGTTTAATTATTACCTGAATTTGATGGATAAAAAAGTTAGATCAGTTATAAAGATAAATTGACTTTTTCTAGTAAAATGGCATGGCTTTTATAGTGATTGTATCTAAATCAGATAATCGAAAGTAAGTTGGATCAGTAAAATTGTGAAAAATTATGGCAGGGTGGGAAAAACTGGCCGTGTGAAGTCCATTTTTCTCCTCCGTTTCTCCCCCATCCTCTAATTATCTTATTTAATCCCTTTATTCACCCCATTTACTCTCGTGATGCCATTAAACCCTCGCCCTAATCCCCTCTTATACCCTCTCAGCCTCCATTATACCTCTCACGTCCTCCCGTACCCCAGCTTGTGAATAAACTAGCCTCGCTATGGATCCGATTCAAGTTCAATCAGTTTCTAATTAGCTTCCATTAATCCACAATCTACGTAACGTAGCCTGTGCATTCATCCGTGACACATGATCAAGTTTATTGGCTACATAAGAACATAACATAATAAAATGGGAGCCTGCAGAAAGCCGATTGGCCCACACAAGGCAGATCTCATAGAAATATTGGGTTTGTGTATTTTTTCTCTCTCTCTCTCTCTCTCTCTCTCTCTCTCTCTCTCTCTCTCTCTCTCTCTCTCTCTCTCTCTCTCTCTCTCTCTCTCTCTCTCTCTCTCTCTCTCTCTCTCTCTCTCTCTCTCTCTCTCTCTCTCTCTCTCTCTCTCTCTCTCAATGCAGGTAGGTATGTAGTTTTGCATTTGACTGTACATACCTGCAGTTCCTCTCGTCACCCCCTGCCCCCGATGTGTCACCCACGCCTCCATGCCACGGCTTCCTCACGCCCATTCTTTCGGACTTGCTCAACATCAACCCCCCCCCCCCTCTCCCCCGCGCTTTCCATGAACCCCGGGGATTTTACGGTCTTTAAGGGGATAGTGCTTGTGTTTTGGTCTATATGTTTATAGATAATCATGTTTGTGAGTTTCCTCGCTAGACCTCCATCAAGCTTAACAAAAAACACCCCCTAGACCCCCTTTGAATATAAACCTGTACGTACATTTTTCGGTAGAAATGTTTTTGAAATTGTTTGAAATGTTTTAAATTGCAGGCTTGCTTTCGCTCGCCAGGACAAAATCGACACCTAAATGGCACGATAGGTCTTATTATTGACTAAGAAATGGAGCGAAAGGTCTCAAAATCGTCAAGCTAACGGAAAGAACGTCTTAAGATCTCAAAACTATTATGCTAAACATGAGGAAGAAGGGGGTCGTGAAAAAGCAACTACCGGTATCTCACCTTAACATGGTCTTTAACCCCTCCGTCACTTCACACACACCAACCATTAGCTCAGGTAACCTATCCTACCCCAAATTACCTCAAACTAATGTATACCGTACTACCGTTACCTAACCTTTATCCTTAGTCTAACTTATCTTAAGCTTACCGAGTTACCGGTACCTTAACCTTACATAATATTAAGCTTATTTTTTTCCTATCATAATATTACTTAAGCTTCCTGTCTTAAGCTTGCCTCGTCTAACCTATCCCTAAGTTTACCTTACTTTAAGCTAACCTATCCGAAACTTACTTAGCCCTAGTCCGTTCGAAACATGCCTAACCTACCTATTCTAGTTTCAGCTTACCTACGGTTTCTTTAATCTAAGCAAAACCAATGATTTTCTTTTAGCCAAACAATTCGAATATGAGCGAACAAACTTGAGCAAAATTACCCGGTTTTCACTTCCTGGCAGTGATATTATATTTTCATCGAGAGAGAGAGAGAGAGAGAGAGAGAGAGAGAGAGAGAGAGAGAGAGAGAGAGAGAGAGAGAGAGAGAGAGAGAGAGAGAGAGAGAGAGATAAGAATAATGAGTGAGTGCGTAGAGGAGAGAAGAGAGAAGAATACAAAGGAAAACAAGTAGCAACAGATCTTGCGACCCATCAAGGTTACTTGCCCTGCAATATACTGTTGTTTCGAGTGTCCAACAGTATTTCAGAGAGACAAAGATGTGAAAAGGAAATACTTCTCTGGGGATTAACATTGCAAGTGAGGGGGGACAATATTAATGAAATACCGTAGCACAATTAAGGAAATATTTGAGTCCTTTACAAATATAGTCAACCTTGGATTCAGAGCAAGGTGCTTGTCAAGGCAAACTGCAACGGTGTTGCAGTCTATAACATATAATGATAGTATTAGTAATAATAATATCTTATCACAGAAAACATTACCGTATGTTGTTTGATAATCTGTGATCGTGTTGGTTTTCTGACCACTGTATGCTAGACAGATGCAAGCTTAATAACATTATAGTATTTTATATTTAAGTTGGCGAGCAATTGGCTTGTTCCCATCTTAATTAGTCAGCCATTACAAAAGTCCTTACAGCCAAATATGATGTTGATTGTGAAATACTGTCTATAATAGAATGTAGAGCAGTTTCATATTGTTCCATTAATTATTGATAAATCAACTGTTGAGGAATTAAACTTTCCGCCAGGTTAAACAAATCTAGTATACCGGTTCTAACTTACAGTTGTAATAGTAGTTTTATATTTGTATTATACTATTATATTGTATTGACAAGCAGGTAGATTGTTTGCTAGTCTCTGTGTGTGATAGTGGTAGCTCTCTGACCACTGGAATGCTAGAGAAAGAGAAAGGGGCCTCCTGGTTTCAGTTCCGGTTCGTTCGTGCGTGCTTTCATTCACCCACAGACTGTTTTCTCCGGATTTTGGCTTCTTCCACAGGGGTTTATGTTTGTTGATTTTTTTCCTTTATATATACAGTATATATATGTTATTTGTTTGATCTGTGTTCTATCTATATAAATTTATCTATTTATCTATCTACTGTATCTAGGCTACTTACTTAATATCATTATATTTATAACTTATTCAATCATATCCTTTATCCACGGCACCGTACCGTATATATGTTATTTATCTATCTAACTTTCCTCTTCCCTGTCTATATATACTGTACGGTATATATATGTTTGTAAGTTTATCTCTTTCGCTATCTTACAATCTCTCTCTCTCTCTCTCTCTCTCTCTCTCTCTCTCTCTCTCTCTCTCTCTCTCTCTCTCTCTCTCTCTCTCTCTCTCTTCCTCTCTCTCTTCCTCTCTCTCTCTCTCTCTCTCTCTCTCTCTCTCTCTCTCTCTCTCTCTCTCTCTCTCTCTCTCTCTCTCTCTCTCTCAACGAACAAAAGAGCAGATACCGTGAAACATTTTGGATTTTAGAGTCGTTTTCATTTCGCTTTTTCAGTCTAGATCGACTTTTTGCGACCGATAGACTTCACAATAGATGATTTTTTTCCGTACGCGATCGTAATGTTTTATAATGTACTTAACCCCTTCAGCACGATGACGCCTGTTTACCTTTGATTATGGGTAAAGGTAGACGATTTTACGCAGTTTAAGAAGGACCTACGTTACTCAGAGGGTTTATTGAGATCGTATTTACCCCTTTTGAGTCCTAAAGGTAAATCATAAGCTATAGAAAATCATGCACTATTAGCCAGGCTTAGATGAAAACTATGTCATCGTACTGAAAGGGTTAATGGAACATGGGAAAGTTTAACCCTTCCAGGTCGGGTGCTGTCCTTTTAACTTTATACTGGCTACTGTTAGACGATTTTATTGAGTTTTAAAAGGGCCTCCAGCAATTTCCAGGCTTCGAACTATCTCACTTAACCCTTTTTACTACCACAGGCACAGATCCTCTTTAAACTGCACAATATCGTCTAAATATAGCAAGAATAATATTAATAAGCCGTCGCTGGCACAATAGGGGTTAAGGGACTGGATTAATATTTTTCAAATTAGCTAGGTCAAACTGGAAAGGAAAATAATGTGGCTCTTTTGATTAGTTTAGACGCCTGGTTATATTGTTGTTGGGGTTGTTTGTATCATTCAACATTATAAGCTATCATCATAAGATTTTTGCATTTGTTATTAGTGGTTTTTTTTAGATACATTCGACATATCTTAACTTTAGTAGGAGATTGTATAAATGTGGAAATTGAATAATAAGTACCGGTACCTGGATTATCACCGACTAAGATCGAAGGATTTCATATTTCCAGTAATAGAATATGTGGCTTGTTATATTACTTTAACCCCCTCAGTACCATGACGCCTTTTTACCTTTGATTCTGGCTATTTTTGGACTGAAATTGTTCAAAGCATTAATTGCTAGGTTATGGCACGCTGTCTGACCATAATTGTTCAAAGCATTAATTGCTAGGTTATGGCACGCTGTCTGACCATAATTGTTCAAAGCATTAATTGCTAGGTTATGGCACGCTGTCTGACCATAATTGCAATACAAATGTCAATAATAGTACTGGTGTGACTGAGCTTAAGTGTTTTCTCAGTTCCTGGATGTAAACAAGTTTTTACCCGGAGGTGGGGGTGGGTCTATCTGTGTTTGTCTTGGTTAGTCGCAGTAGGTCCGCCTTGATCATATTAGGGGCGTGTGGCCAGGTGTATCGGAATGTACACTCGCTCCAAGAAGTATCTGCACCCCTACGCTGATCATCTGGTGTGTACAGCTTGATAGGATTGGCACCTCTGCCTGCAACTATATCCATGTGTCAGAGACGATCTCTGACACATGGATATAGTTGCAGGCAGAGGTGCCAACCCTATCGAGCTGTACACACCAGATGATCAGCATAGGAGTGCAGATACTTCTTGGAGCGAGTGTACAGTTACCTATATTCACAAGTTGCCCACTTAGCATGGCAATGGCAATGCTAAGTGGCTAACTGTACAGTAAGGAGCAAAAGTTGAAAATTCCCTTCTACCTTTGCTCTTTAATTTTTGCTCTTTAACTCTCTTGCCCACCTTCCCTCTCTCAATATTTTGATGCAGTTTTTCAGACGATCAGTCTTTCATCAGTCTGTGTTTTGTCTTCATTCAGAGCAAATGTTGAAACGCGTTTTGTTTTGTTTTACTGCGTGCTGTTGTGAGGTTTTACCCGGTGGTGGTGGTGGTGGTGGGTTCAAGGGGTGGGTCTATCTGTGTTTGTCATTAGTAGGTCCGCCTCTCCTATATTTTGAGGTAGGCGTTAGATGGCATCTGACTGGGGAAGATATTTGATGGTTTTCATGTGAATAGCATATAAACTTATTGTGTGAAGTCTTAATAAGTGAATGTATTTTATAGGTAACTGTGTCCTAGTTTTGCACTTTTCCAATCCGGTATCGCATGAGTGGGTGTTGTATTGTGTTGTGTTTGTTGTAATCATAATATTTTAAGTTTTAACAACTTGTTGGTGCTACTAGATGTGTGGCGAAAACTCCATAGGTATACCCTGTTCCATACAAATAATACAGCAATCGTGAACCCTAACCTATGTAACTGAAAAAGGGCCAGAACAAATGGGCTGTAAATTTCCACACCTGGCTGACTCTTCCCAAATGGTTGTTGTTGTTCCCCAAGCTGCCTGGCCGAACAGCCCCAAGGCCCCGAGCAATTCCAAGGCCACAACCGAGCGCCCCACAGAACCCTCCCTGCCGACCACAATAAAGCCTGGGTGACCGAAGCCACTCCATGGCGGGGAGCTGAGTAGGGTGCGGAAATGCCCGGGAAACCAAAGCCCCACCCAGGGCCCTGTGCCCCTCAGCAATTATGAAGAGAAAGCCGAGGGGCAAGGGAAAAATTGACGCTTTGGCTTCCAATCTTGGTAGATTGGGAGGTCAATCCACGGAAAAGACGCCGCCACTTGAGATCTAGAAAATATATAAGTTAAAGGAACAGTCAGAGCAAGCTATGGGTATGGCAGAGATCGCTCAGTTCTCACTCTGATAGACCAGCCCATCACCACATGACTAGAACCCAATCCTCTCAGCATCAGCTAGGAAAGGCCCTAGAAAGCCGCCTTTGGCGGGGGGATAGCTCCCCTATTTCAACCCCTTTCGGGGTCGGGCACCCGCCCAAATGGTAGACATATTTGCTCGATTACTCGGTTAACGTTCAAGAGTTTTGGCCCACTTCCTTGGAACAGGGTATAGGTTGTAGCGTGACGGTACCTTTGAGAGTTTTTACTGGTGGTGAGTTTATCTGTTATTGTCATCTGGGTTATCTATAGTATGTCCGCCTCTATCATAGGGGGGTAAAGGGTGGGGTATGTTTGGACAGTCTTTAGTTCGTGTTTGTTAGGGGATAAAAACTTTAAAGGGTACGATGATTAGTTTGGAACTTTATCCAATACCGTATCGTATGAATGTGTGTGTGTGTGTGTGTGTGTGTGTGTGTGTGTGTGTGTGTGTGTGTGTGTGTGTGTGTGTGTGTGTGTGTGTGTGTGTGTGTGTGGTGTGTGTGTGTGTGTGTGTGTGTGTGTGGGTGTGTGTGTGTGTGTGTGTGTGTGTGTGTGTGTGTGGTGTGTGTGTGTGTGTGTGTGTGTGTGTGTGTGTGTGTGTGTGTGTGTGTGTGTGTGTGTGTGTGTGTGTGTGTGTGTGTGTGTGTGTGTGTGTGTGTCAGTCAAATTCAAATTCAAATTCAAACTTAAATGATTTTAATATCCAGAACATCCACAACACACGTAGCTGTCTCAATAATACAACTATACTCTGTTTCTTTTCAGCTGACGATAAATTGAATCCCTTTGCAGTTAGTTTTCGATACTGTATGGCCAAATGTGAAACTACTGTGTCTCTGAATCATATTAGGACCAATTATATATGTAATTTGCACCATACTTTTCTACAAAATCTTCAAAATAACTGAGAAATCTTAATGGGAACTTAGCAATTTACCGCCAGTTGAAAATAAACAGAGTATAGACCTACAGGTACTGCGTAGTATGAATCCTGCTGGTAGACAATGGCTGTAAATAGCCCTGCCATCAGAACTTTGTGAGGGTTATTGTGGTTACGAGGTATTTGAGGGACGGGTGAAGGGATCTGAGGAGGCTGTGAATTAGCTGAAGGTTGGTTATGGGTCTACTTAGTATGGTGTAGGATGTTAGGCGATAGGCTCTCTGTATGGTTTTATTGGTTTACAATTCTTGGTTCAAATTTGATATATTTTATTTTTGTTTTATAATTTATGGTAGCCTACTGTATTTATGGTAGCCTACTGTATTTAGGTTTCCTGGATGACAATCATCCCCATCCACTGGAACCCGTGGAAATTTGTTTCAACTGGTCCAATGTTAGATGCAAGGTCGATTAAGGAATTATATTGTTTTTCATATTGAAAATCTAAACATTATTACCGGTAAGTAACGGGATTTGTGAACTCCAAATCCAGAATTAAGCAACACCTTGTACTGTACGGTACCTGTAATGATAAGGTAAGTCATTGCACATATAGTTACATAGATACACAGACCATTTGCTTCAATAAAAATTATCCGGCCTTAACCCTTCTTTGGCGGCGCGCAACTTATGTCGTGTGAAATAAATTTGGACTAAGTGGCGGTTCACAACTTATGTCGTGTGCCATTTTCAGCACGTAATGTTGCAGAGAGAGAGAGAGCTGAGCGGTGTGAGGAGCGTAGTAAGGCTATGACCGCCGCCCACCACTGCGGTGGGCCAACTGAAGTGAAAACCACCCTTCCATCCCCCCCTCACACTCGCTACACAGGGAATTATGTAGGGAAAGTACCTAATTACATGGTTTTTGCACTCATGTTGCGCGATCGTTGCAAGAAACCCAGTGGTCGTACAAGGATGGTTGGGGTGTCATTGGAAAGCTCTGTTTATGCCCTTTCAGGGATAGATACTTGTTTTACGCTCTGGGTCTTATTTAGGCATGAAAATGATCATATAAACAACCCTATTTAGGGTAAAAACACCCTGCTGGGCGGTACATATAAATTACCGCCTAGGCCGCTCGTAAGGTGTTAAAAATTACTGTTAAATTATTAATTGCCATATACTAAGACAGCAAAGCAAAAAGGCTCTCTCTTTGTGGGTGACGTCTGGTGGTTTAAAAGTCCCCTATTAACACTATCTTTGTGGGTGACGTCTGGGGGTTTAAAAGTCCCCTATTAACACTATCTTTGTGGGTGACGTCTGGGGGTTTAAAAGTCCCCTATTAACACTATCTTTGTGGGTGAAACGTTCCCTGGGGGTTTAAAAAAAAAAAAAAGAAAAATCCCCTATTAACACTATCTTTGTGGGTGATGAGCGTCCTGGGGGGGTTTAAAGTCCCCTATTACACATAAACACTATCTTTGTTGGTGGGTGACGCACGTCTGGGGGTTTAAAAGATCCCCTATTTTAACACTATCTTTTGTGGTGTGACGTTCCCTGGGGGTTTTTAAAAGTTCCCCCTATTACACACTATCTTTGTGGGTGACGTCCTGCTGGGGGTTTTAAAAGTTCCCCTATTAACAACTGATCTTTTGTGGGGTGAACGTCTGGGGGGTTTAAAAATAGTCCCACTAATTAAAAAACCCCCTTCAGAACTCATATGACGCCAGAGGTTGCCGCCAGATTAGCAAATAAGAAGAAAGTTCTCTCTCACTACATCTTATAATTACCATACCTCCCCAAATTAGTTTTTTCCATCTGCCCACAAGCCTAACTTCAAAGACAACCTGCAGAGGTTGAAGTAACTAAACTAAAGGTTTTGTAC
>CM064484.1:28378645-28419424 GCA_032716605.1 Paralithodes platypus | reverse complement strand
GTGGGGGTGGGTCGATCTGTGTTTGTCTTGGTTCTCGCAGTAGGATCCTCCTTGATCATATTAGGGGCGTGTGGCCAGGTGTATCGGAATGTACCCTCGCTCCAAGACGTATCTGCACCAAGCTACGGCTGATCAGCTGGTGTGTACAGCTTGATAGTATTGGCACGTTCTGCCGGCAACTAGATCCATGATGTCAGAGACGATCTCTGACACATGGATATAGTTGCAGGCAGAGGTTCCAACCCTATCGAGCTGTACACACCAGATGAAGCAGCATAGGAGTGCAGATACTTCGTGGAGCGAGGTGTACAGTTTACCTATATTTCACAAGTTTCCCACTTAGCATGGCAATGGCAATGCTAAGTTGTCTAACTGTACAGTAAGGAGCAAAAGTTGAAAATTCCCTTCTACCTTGGCTCTTTATTTTGTGCTCTTTAACGCTCTTGCCCACCTTCCCTCTCTCAATATTTTGATGCAGTTTTTCAGAAGACGATCAGTCTTTCATCAGTCTGTGTTTTGTCTTCATTTCAGAGCAAATGTTGAAAACGCGTTTTGTTTTGTTTTACTTGCGTGCTGTTGTGAGGTTTTACCGGTGGTGGTGGTGGTGGTGGGTTCAAAGGGGGGGTCTATCTGTGTTTGTCATTAGTAGGTCCGCCTCTCCTATATTTGGAGGTAGGCGTTTGATGGCATCTGACTGGGGAATATATTTGATTGTTTTCAATGTGACGATAGCATATAAACTTCTTGTGTGAAGTCTTAATAAGTGATTTGTATTTTATAGGTAACTGTGTCCCTAGTTTTGCACTTTTCTTTTTCCAATCCGGTAATCGCATGAGTGGGTGTTGTATTGTGTTGTGTGTGTTGTAATCATAATATTTTAAGTTTTAAACAACTTGTTGGTGCTACTAGATGTGTGGCTAAAACTCCCATAGGTATAACCCTGTTCCATACAAATTACTCAGTGCAATCGGGGAACCCTAACCTATGTAACTGAAAAAGGGCCAGAACAATGGGGCTGTGAAATTTCCACACCTGGCTGACTCTTCCCAAATGGTTGTTTGTTTTTCCCCAAGCTGCCTGGCCGACACAGCGCCAAGGCCCCCCGAGCAATTCCAACGCCACAACCGAGCGCCCCACAGAACCCTCCTCCCGCCGACCACAATAAAGCCTGGGTTACCGAAGCCTACTCCATGGCTGGGAGCTAGAGTAGGGTGCGGACATGCCCGGGAAACCAAAGCCCCACCCAGTGCCCTGTGCCCCTCAGCAATTATGAAGAGAAAGCCGAGGGGCAAGGGAAAAATTGACGCTTTGGCTTCCAATCTTGGTAAGGATTGGGAGGTCAATATCCACGGAAAAGACAGCCGCCACTTGACGATCAGTATAAAATATATAAGGTTAAAGGAACAGTCAGAGCAAGCTATTGGTATGGCAGAGATCGCTCGGTTCTCCACTCTGATAGACCAGCCCATCACCACATGACTAGAACCCAATCCTCTCAGCATCAGCTAGGAAAGGCCCTAGAAAGCCCCGCCTTTGGCGGTGTGATAGCTCCCCTATTTCAACCCCTTTCGGGGTCGGGCCCCCGCCCAAATGGTAGACAATATTTGCTCGAGTTACTCGGTTAACGTTTCAAGGAGTTTTGCCCCTTTCCTTCCTTTAACAGGGTATAGGTTGTATCGTGACGGTACCTTTGAGAGTTTTTACTTGTTTGGTGAGTTTATCTGTTATTGTCCATCTGGTTTATCTATAGTATGTCCGCCTCTAGCATAGGGGGGTAAAGGTTGGGTATTTTTTTTGTATTTTTGGACAGTCTTTTAGTTCGTGTTTGTTAGGGGATGAAAACTTTAAAGGGTATATGATTAGTTTTGGAACTTTATCCAATACCGTAGGCGTATTATTGTGTGTGTGTGTGTGTGTGTTTGTGTGTGTGTGTGTGTGTTTGTGTGTGTGTTTGTGTGTCTGTGTGTGTGTGTGTGTGTGTGGGTGTTTGTGGGTGTGGTGTGTGATGGGTGTGAGTGTGTGGTGGGTGTGATTGTGTGTGTGTGTTTGTGTGTGTGGTGGGTGTGATTGTGTGTGTGTGGTGTGTGATGGATGTGATTGTGTGTGTGTGTGGTGGGTGTGAGTGTGTGTATGTTTTTGTGTGTGTGTGTGTGTGTGTGTGGTGTGTCAGTCAAATTCAAATTCAAATTCAAACTTAACTGATTTTTAATATCCAGAACATCCACAACACACGTAGCTGTCTCAATAATACAACTATACTCTGGTTCTTTTTTCAGCTTACCATAAATTGAATCCCTTTGGCAGTTCGTTTTCGATACTGTAAGGGCCAAATGTTAAACTATACTGTGTCTCTGAATCCTATAGGGCAGGTACCAATTATAATGTAATTTGCACCATACTTTGCTACAAAATGTTCAAAATAACTGAGAAATCTTAATGGTAAACTTAGCCTTGTACCGCCAGTCGCAAATAAACAGAGTATAGACCTACAGGTACTGCGTATTATGAATCCTGGCTGGTAGACAATGGCCTGTAAATATCCCTGCCATCAGAACTTTTGTGAGGGTTATTGTGGTTACGAGGTATTATTGAGGGGACGGGTGAAGGGATCTGATGAGGCTGTGAATTAGCTGAAGGTTGGTTATAGGGTCTACTTAGTATGGTTTAGGCTGTTAGGCGATAGGCTCGCTGTATGGTTTTATTGGTGTTAGCAATTCTTGGTTCAAATTTGATATATTTTATTTTTGTTTTATAATTTATGGTAGCCTACTGTATTTATGGTAGCCTACTGTATTTAGGTGTTTTCCTGGATGACAATCATCCCCATCCACTGGAACCCGTGGACATTTGTTTCAACTGGTCCATGGTTAGATGCAAGGTCGATTTAAGAAATGAGTATTGTTTTTCATATTGAACATCTGAAACATTATTACCGGTAAGTAACGGGATTTTTGAACTCCAAATCCAGAATTAAGCAAACCCTTGTACTGTACGGTAACCTGTTTGATAATTAAGTCATTGCACATATAGTTACATAGATACACAGCACCATGTGCTTCAATAAAAAATTATCCGGGCCTTAACCCTTCTTTTTGGCGGGCGCGCAACTTATGTCGTGTGTAAAATAAATTTTGGACCTAAGTGGCGGTTCACAACTTATGGCGTGTGCCATTTTCAGCAAGTAATGGTTGGCGAGAGAGAGAGGCTGAGCGATGTGAGGAGCGTAGTAAGGCTATTACCGCCCGGCCCCACCCACTGCGGTGGGCCAACTGAAGTGAAAACCACCCTTCCATCCCCCCTCACAACTTGCGCTACACATGGAATTATGTAGGGAAAGTACCTAATTACATGGTTTTTTGCACTCATGTTGCGCGATCGTTGCAAGAAACCCAGTGGTCGTACAAGGATGGTTGGGGTGTCATTGGAAAGCTCTGTTTATGCCCTTTCAGGGATAGATACTGTGTTTTACACAAAAAAACGCTCTGGTGTCTTATTTAGGCATGAAAATGATCATATAAAAAAACCCCCAACCCTATTTAGGGTACAACCCCCTGCTGCTGGTCGTTACATACATATAAATTACCGCCTAGGCCGCTCGTAAGGTGTTAAAAATTACTGTTAAATTATTAATTGCCATATACTAAGACAGCAAAGCAAAAAGGCTCTCTTCTTGGTGGTGGACGTCTGGTGGTTTAAAAGTCCCCTATTAACACTATCTTTGTGGGTGACGTCTGGGGGTTTAAAAGTCCCCTATTAACACTATCTTTGTGGGTGACGTCTGGGGGTTTAAAAGTCCCCTATTAACACTATCTTTGTGGGTGACGTCTGGGGGTTTAAAAGTCCCCTATTAACACTATCTTTGTGGGTGACGTCTGGGGGTTTAAAAGTCCCCTATTAACACTATCTTTGTGGGTGACGTCTGGGGGTTTTTAAAAGTCCCCCTATTAACACGAGCTTTGTGGGTGACGTTCTGGTGGTTTTAAAATGTCCCCTATTAACACTATCTGTTGTGGGTGACGTCTGGGGTTTTAAAAAGTCCCCTTATTAACCCCCTCATACTCACTAGGAACCTGAGGTTGCCAGATTAGCAATAAGAACAAGTTCTCTCACTCTTATAATTACCCCTCTGCCAAAATTGAGTTTTCTGCCCACAGCTAACTCAAAGACAACTGCAGAGGTTGAAGTAACTAAACTAAAGGTTTGTAAATACCCCTGATGGTAATAAAGGCTTTAAAGTATCCCTAATAGGCTCAAAATTGCGTCATATGTCGGAGAGGGTTAACACTATCTTTGTGGGTGACGTCTGGGGGTTTAAAAGTCCCCTATTAACACTTATCTTATTCGACGTCTTGGGGGTTATTATTAATTTTTATTTAATTATTATTGATGATTTCTCCTTTTTTTTTGGGGGGGGGGCATTTTTGAGCAATATAGATTAGTTTGTACTCTAGGAATCTAGGCTAACAAAAACACCTTCCCAGATTTCCTTCAAACTAAATAATGCCAACCCACACCCCCTTCAAGTTAAAATTATAAATTTTTCGATTGAAAAAGTAGTGGCCGAAGGCCGATTTGTTTTAAGTTGCAGACTCACTATCGTTCGTACAGAAAAATAGACACCTGAATGAGGTGACGTGTCTTACTATCGCTAAATTAATAGGGTGAAAAGTCTTAAAATATCCACACAAATGGGGCATAACAAAAGAGGTTCAAGAAGACCTCCCTTGGACCAAATAGGGTTAAATCACGGCCGTCTCCATATCCCTCATGTAAGTAGAGGCGGCCATGGTTAACCCCTTCTGTACCGACGACATCATCTTTGTATTCTGCCAACTAGTAGACAAATTTATTCGGCTTTGGAAGGACGTGTACCAATTAAAAGGCTAGGCTACAGACTATCTCAATTAATCCTTATAGCTACTTTACATCCTTCCTAAGCTTCATAAAATCGTCTTAATGCATCTTAAAAAAAAATAAAAAAAAATCAGTACAGAAAGGGTTAAATACGGTGAATATTGTCCGGGTGACTTTGAACAAACCTGCCTACCTACCCCCCCAAAACCCAGGGAGGCCCCCGCTCTACCGCCCGCCTTCACAATCGATCCTAGAGGCGAGGGTAGGTGGAGGAAGTTAGGGGGTGGGTTGGCGGGGTGGGGGGGGGGGGGGGGAGTTAAAGCTCCGGACGTCTTGTAGCACCACCACAGAGAGAGAGAGAGAGACAGAGAGGGAGGAGAGGGGGAGAGGGGAGAGGAAAGAGCGAGAGAGAGGAGAGAGAGAGGATGAGAGGAGAGAGAGAGAGAGAGAGAGAGAGAGAGAGAGAGAGAGAGAGAGAGAGAGGATGCGAGTGAGGAGAGACGAGATGAGAGAGAAGGAGAAGAGAGAGAGAGTGTTGGGAGGAGAGAGAGAGAGAGAGAGACGGAGAGAGGAGGGAGAGAGGAGTGGAGAGAGAGAGAGTGGAGAGGAGAGGGGAAGGAGAGTAGGAGAGGAGGATGAGTGAGAGAGAGAGAGAGGAGAGGGGGGGAGAGAGAGAGAGAGAGAGAGAGAGAGAGAGTGTTATAAGTCGGATCATGTAGTACACTGCTAAAGTAAATTGGAAAGTGACTTCACCGACTTCCTTATAGATGAAGGTGCCGGCATTCGTTTATTCAGGGTGTCGGACGAAGCCGAATCCATTATATTTAGTCTTTATTATACATATTTAAGGCCTCCAACAAAATGGATCCGGGTTGACATTCTGCCACGGTTTATTCAGTTGTGTATACATTGTAGCATAGTCTGGGTTAAGGGGAGATTTCCACTTGAGGGATTTTTTCCTTAACCCCTTTCTCCCTCATGTTTAACTTCACTGCTATTGAGATTTTAAGACCCATTAATTTGGCGATTTTAAGAACTTTCGCCCCATTTCTGTCAATTTTTAGAAATTTCGTGCCTTTTAGGTGTCGATTTTTTCCTGGCGAGCGATAGCGAACCTGTAATGTAAGAGGAAACGGCCTTCGGCCGGGACATTTTTCTATCGAAAAATTTACAAATTTATCTTGAAGGGGGTGTAGGGAGTGTAATCTTTAAGCTTGATGAAGGTCTAGAGTACGAACTAAATACCTCTCCTTATTGTTACTTGTACTTCACCTTAAACCGGTATCACACGAGAGCTTTTTTAGGCCAATATTTTGATGGCAACATTTCTGGAATATTTTGCACTGGTATTAAAAGCTAACAGACTGATGGTAGATTAATTAAGGTAATCGAAATACTTAAACAATGTTGACCTCCTAAGCTGCCAGACCAGTGTTGAGCATAAATATTGAGGGAAAAAGCGCCCGTGTGATACCGGCTTTAGATATGTCCAAATAATATTCTGTAGACTATGGGTATGCCAGGGGACACAGTCAACACGGGGCCCCATATATAGCTGGCGGAGTAGTTTAATTAAGGGGGTAGTACTCGCTTTTTGTGGACTCCCTTCTCCCTCATGTTTAGCATATTAGTTTTTAGGTTTTCAGACGTTCGGTTAGTTAGTTTGGTGATTTTGACACCTTTCACCTCATGTTGTTGTCAATTTTAAGACCTTTTGTGCTCTTTAGGTGTCGATTTTAAGACCTTTTGTGCTCTATAGGTGTCGATTTTAAGACCTTTTGTGCTCTATAGGTGTCGATTTTAAGACCTTTTGTGCTCTTTAGGTGTCGATTTTAAGACCTTTTGTGTTCTATAGGTGTCGATTTTAAGACCTTTTGTGCTCTATAGGTGTCGATTTTAAGACCTTTTGTGCTCTATAGGTGTCGATTTTAAGACCTTTTGTGCTCTATAGGTGTCGATTTTAAGACCTTTCGTGCTCTTTAGGTGTCGATTTTAAGACCTTTTGTGCTCTATAGGTGTCGATTTTAAGACCTTTTGTGCTCTATAGGTGTCGATTTTAAGACCTTTTGTGCTCTATAGGTGTCGATTTTAAGACCTTTTGTGCTCTTTAGGTGTCGATTTTAAGACCTTTTGTGCTCTATAGGTGTCGATTTTAAGACCTTTTGTGCTCTATAGGTGTCGATTTTAAGACCTTTTGTGCTCTATAGGTGTCGATTTTAAGACCTTTTGTGCTCTATAGGTGTCGATTTTAAGACCTTTTGTGCTCTATAGGTGTCGATTTTAAGACCTTTTGTGCTCTATAGGTGTCAATTTTAAGACCTTTTGTGCTCTTTAGGTGTCGATTTTAAGACCTTTTGTGCTCTTTAGGTGTCGATTTTAAGACCTTTTGTGCTCTTTAGGTGTCGATTTTTTCTTGGCGAGCGATAGCGAGCCTCTAATTTTAGAAGGAACCGGCCTTCGGCCAGGACATTTTTCTACCGAAAAATGTACAAATTTATCTTAAAGGGTGTCTAGGGGGTGTTTTTTTTAAGCTTGATGGAGGTCTAGCGAGGAAAGTAAAAAAATATATTAATTAATAAATATATAGACCAAAAAAACAATCATAGGGCCTAACCCCCTTAAGGCGCTGTACATAGGCCCAGCGAAGGACTGTGGTCAAGTTGTCACTGGCAAATAATAATTAGGTCCAGTGTACAGTCGGTCAATCAACTACCGCTACCTCTGTTGGGAATGTGGCTTCTTACATAATTATATAAAGCCTATTGATTCATTGAACAGTAAAACAAATACAAATAATGACAAAATAATAATAATACAAAAATGGTATGGTGCTTTCATTACGAAGTTCAAGCTATCTATATACAACTGCTCTACCCTATTCCAAGTCAGTAGACCCAATCTCTTTTGGGGGCCCACCTCGCTTTTTGTTTTTATCTGTCTCTCCTTTTCTCACTTTCCCTGGCTTGTATCCATTCGGTCCCATTCAGCCAACTGTTTTAAGACGTTTATCCCCATCCAGGTGTCGATTTCTTCCTGGCGAGCGATAGCGAGCCAGCATTGTAAAGAGAAATCCGGCTTCGCCGGAGAAATTTCTCTATCGAAAAATGTACACATTTAGCTTGCTATCAAAACAAAAATATATATGCTGACTCGCTACCGCTCGCCAAGAAAATATTGACACCTGGATGGGGGTAAACGTCTTAAAACAGTAGGCTGAATGGGGCCGAATGGATACAAGCCAAAGAGAGAGGGAGAGAAAGAAAAAAAAAGCGAGGTGGGCCTTCTTAACATTAACCTCTGTAACTCGCAACGACTAGAGTAATCGAGCTAATATTACTACCATTTGGGAAGGGTCAGCCAGGGAATAGGTGTGGAAAATTACAGCCCATTTGCGCTTGCCCTTTTTGAGTTATAGAGGTTATGGTTCACGATTACTACCTATTTGAAACAGGGTAAGGCTTACTGATATACAAATTTACCATACCTGCCACTGTATTGGGAGGAAGGTTAGTAGAGTCTCCAACTGTACACCTTGCCTTATTATAACAATTATATTATAGTACACTCGGATACCATAGTCTCTAGCCCACTCATACACATTCATGGACTTCAACTATTTCTAACTATGGAAGTATATCTCTGGAAACCAATGTATGAGTAACTATATATACTAATTTTTAAAAAACAAGTTCTATCCAACAATCAATCCAAATAGATATAATTGCATAAAGAAAAACATAGGGGTCCATGAATTGTTATGAGTGGGCTAGAGACTATGGTATCCGAGTGTACCGTACTCTACTATGGTGATCGTAGTAACCATGATTCAATATACCTGGGTTTGGATAACTACGACAACTTTCTTGCTATGATTTTATGTTGATTTTATGTTAGCCTGTATAATACCGGTACTGGTATGAATCTCATCAGTTTTTCCTTCGGACTATAATTATATTATGCCTCATCAATATTTAATATATCTATTTAATATACATGTCCTCAATGTTTCCTTTATGTGTATAATGGATTATGAATATCATTAATAAATCAATTGTATATACAATATACTATCATCTCATTAATAATTACTCTGTCTGTCTTTGCAGGTTAGTACTGTACCATACGAAGCGCCCTGTACTGGTGACCCTGGTAACGTATATTAGAGTCGGGTTTATTTTGGCTGAAAGTAAATGATCATGTCCTCATCTTGATTATTCAGTTATCAAGGATACCTGTGTTGTAGCGAAATATGGTATTAATTGTGAAAACTTGGTGTTAATATGATATAGAGATATGGTAGTGTTATAGTTGTCCATTAAGTATCGGAAATTCAGCTGCTAAGGGTAACGTTTTCCGTCAGATGAAATACGAGACCGGACTACAACCCTTTCAATCAGAAGACTCAATTTGTGTTTAGTGTTGCTACCTCAAGGCGATTTTATTCGACTGTCGAGGGAACTGTCAGAGTTGGAGAGTCAATTGCGATGCATTGAAATGAAAACATAGAACAGTTTATAAAACAATTTGAGGTACGGTATCGATAGTGATTTGCCTTTTAGATGGGTTTATTACTACCAATATACCTTTAAAGGTGTATTATTATACTGTAAACACTTTTAATTACCATTTTCGTACCTTCATCAAACCATTAATGGTTGATAGTGTAGCCTTTAACCTTCGGATTCCTATAGGTATTTTCTAAGCTGAATAAAGCCTCTGGCGGTTGCATGATACAGTTATTATAACACCATCTTCTGACTTCAATACAATAGTGTCATATGTTGTTCTGGCTAACATTGGACGATTTTACTCAGCTTGCCTCGTTTTTTTAAGGGGTAGTCACCGGCTTTTTTTTCTCAAATGTTTTCTCTTTCCCTGGCTTGTATCCATTCGGCCAACTGTTTTAAGACGTTTATCCCCATTCATACAATCGCTATCGCTCGCCAGGAAGAAATCTTCATTCAAGTCTTCAAACAAAATTGCTCCGTATTGCACCTTGTACTTATAAGTTATTTAATTATTTCCTTAATCTATAGCCAATGTATATCCTTCCTCTATCAGCTGCATTAACGTGCTTTCCTTATCTGTTCCTCTTATCTGTATCTTCTATGCCTCACCGCTGGCTTATCTGCTAGGGTTTATGGCAGCGTTTCTTGGTGATAAGTGTGTTTGGAGATAAGTTAAGGGGGGTCGCCGGCTTTCTCCCCTTTTCTCTCTCTTTCCCTGGCTTGTATCCATTCGGCCTCATTCAGCCAACTGTTTTAAGACGTTTAACCCCATCCAGGTGTCGATTTCTTCCTGGCGAGCGATAGCGAGCCAGCATTGTATGGAGAAAGCCGGCTTCGCTGGAGAACTTTTTCTATCGAAAAATGTACAAATTTAGCTTGCTGTCAAAACAAAAATATATATGCTGGCTGGCGGTAAAGTCTTAAAACAGTAGGCTGAATTGCCAAAGAGAGAGGGAGAGAAAGATAAAACACGCGAGGTGGGCTCCCTTAATGTATACAGTTTGGGAATACAGAGGTGCTTATCTGGAAGTTCTGACATGCTCCAGGCTTGTGCTAGACTGTCTTGATAGGCATTTATGAAAGGCATTATGAAATCAGGATAGCCAATGACTCAAAAAATAACCCTAAGGCTTTTTACCAGCTATATAGATCTAAAGTTAGAGATAAAATAGGCCCCCTTAAAACTTCGATAGGAGAAATGACAGAAAATGATTTAGAAATGTACAGTACATTAAATAGTCAGTTTCTATCCGTTTTCACTAATGAAAATTTGGCACAGATTCCAGAAGTCCGTAAGGTATATAGCGATAGTATAGAAAATAGGTTAAGTACGGTTACTATAAGTAGAAATGATGTGCTTAAGGAAATTGACAGACTGAAACCTCAGAAATCGCCTGGCCCCGATGAGGTATATGCCAGAGTATTAAAAGAATGCAGAGATGAGTTAAGTTACCCATTAACATTTCTTTTTAACAATTCATTAGAAACAGGTATAGTTCCAGAAGCTTGGAAACTTGCAAATGTAGTTCAGATTTTCAAAAAAGGTGATAAATCAATAGCATCCAATTACCGTCCCATTAGTCTCACTTCAATCATAGGAAAGCTACTAGAGTCAATTATTGCTAGAAAAATGAGAAACCACTTAGAAACATTTAACTTAATAAATTCTTCTCAGCATGGATTCACTCAGGGACGTTCTTGCCTTACTAATTTGCTAATTTTTTTCTCAGAGGTATATGAAGCAGTAGATAATGACAAGGCATACGATATTATATATTTAGATTTCAGTAAAGCTTTCGACAGAGTTCCTCATGAGAGATTGATGAGAAAGGTTGAGGCACATGGAATAGGTGGGGCGTTGTTGGGATGGATTAGGTCATGGCTAATTGGTAGGAAACAGAGAGTCAGCATAAATGGTACCAAGTCAGAGTGGGGAGCAGTCAAAAGTGGTGTCCCCCAGGGATCGGTATTAGGTCCCCTGTTGTTTCTTATATACATAAATGACCTAGATTTAGGTATAACTAGTAGGATAAGTAAATTCGCAGACGATACTAAAATGGGGAGATCAATTGATTCAGATAGCGATATAGAGTGCCTCCAAAGGGATCTAGATACCTTACATGAATGGTCAGTAAATTGGCAGATGAAGTTTAACATTGACAAATGCAAGGTATTAAAGATAGGGAAGATGCAAACAAATGTTAAATATAAACTAGCTAATTTAGAATTAGAAAATTCAGACTGCGAGAAAGATCTAGGTGTGTTTGTTAGCAATGATTTGAAGCCTAGAAAACAGTGTATAGGCGTTCGTAATAAGGCAAACAGGATTCTCGGGTTCATCTCTAGGAGTGTGAGTAACAGAACTGCTGATGTTATCTTAAAACTTTACTTGTCATTAGTGAGACCCCATATGGATTATGCTGTCCAATTTTGGTGTCCTTATTACAGAATGGACATAGATTCATTGGAGAGAGTACAGCGTAGAATGACAAAAATGATCCATAATATTAAAAATCTTCCGTATGAAGAAAGGTTGAAGAAATTAGGTTTACATTCGTTAGAGAGACGCAGAGTTAGAGGGGATATGATAGAGGTGTTCAAGTGGGTAAGTGGGATTAACAAAGGGGACATGACAAATGTACTAAAGCTCAGTGATAGCGAAAGAACTCGTACCAATGGTTTCAAATTAGATAAATTTCCGTTTCAGAAAAGATATAGGCAAATATTGGTTTGGTAACAGAGTTGTAGATGGGTGGAATGGACTACCAAGTGCTATAGTGGGATCTAAAACTGTAGGGAGCTTTAAGATAAAATTGGATAAGCATATGGACGAGAAGGGTTGGGTGTGAAGGGGGATCAGCCGGGTTGGGCCAATCAGCGCTCTGCAGACCCCCATAATCCTGCGTTAATCTCTAACCGTTTTGGTAAGATGATCCTCAGGGTATTAGAGTGTTGAGCCTATAATTGGGCTTTGTAATTGATTTGGGGTTGTGTGGGACAGGGATCTGCCTTGCTTAGGCCAATCGGCTTTCTGCAGACTCCCATTTTCTTATGTTCTTATGTTCTTATTTGTTTACTGAATGGGAGGTTTGATTTTTGGATTTTATCTATTAAATGCTGGTATATATCGGTGTGTGCATTTGAAGGGGAACTCGCATTAAAAATAATCGACCCTGTCTCTTTGCTAACATTCAAATTAAGCTACCCTGTCATTTTGCTAACGTAATTTTTGGATTCAAGTGAGGTCCCCTTTCAGTTGGGAGATAGATTTAGACTCCTTGAGGTAATTTCCAAGATTAATTTAATAGGTCTGGAGTTTTGAAGTTTGAATAAGAATCGTATCAAATATATGAAATGGTTTATTCAACAATTAATATGGATGGTAGTCAAATATGAACCCCAATTAGATGAATATCGGTAATACCTCAACTCAATTGTAATATCTCAACCCAAATTGGTGAATCTAGAAGACAGGATCCCATCGGAATGTTCAGCTCAGTTCTCGTGACGTCACTGGAGTCAAATTACCATAAATCTCTTTTTCGGCAACTGCTCCACCTTGATGGGAAAACAAACAATCCTCGGTAGCAGTTTTAGTAGCATAACATAACATAGCAACATAGTGGTATTATAATATGCTACAACCTTATATAACATAGCATAACAATATACAGTAGTGGTGTTATAATAGAACACAACCTTATAATTATAACATAGTGGTAATATTATAATGTAAAAATTGCAAAATAAACAAATCAAAACTTGGACAAACGCAGTAAAAAGACAAAATAACTTATCAAAATCGCTGTGGAAACAACGCTTTAGCAAAATAACAATTGTTAAGTACAAGAACACAATCCACCACATATGGTGTACATTTCTACATGAGCAAGTTAATGTTTCCACAACCTTATACAACATAGTGATATTATAATAAGCCACATCCTTATATAACATACCTTAACATAGCAGTATTATAATAAGCCACAACCATCTGAACAACACGGGCATTATTTGTTGAACCCAAGGGACTGTTCAGGTTGAGCGGAGTTCTGGTGACGTCACGGGAGTCGAATTACCATAAATCCTGTTCCGTTAAGACAGCAACAACGTGATAGAAAAAACAAAAAAAACAAATCAAGCTCACTAACATTTTCAGGATAAACAAAAAGTGGAATATTGGTACTACAGTCAGAATTAATAGTTCGCCGACATACCATAAACTGTATTTTAAGTTACGGTCACGTGTAATTGACTGCCCTCGTGAGTTTCCGATAGTCCGTGACTTAAGGGGACAGTGGCTGTTTGTTTGGTCTATTAATTAAATTATTCATATATTTGTTTAGTTTCCTCCCTAGACCTCCATCAAGCTTAGAAAAACACCCCCTAGACCCCCCTTCAAGATAGATTTGTACATTTTTCGGTAGAAAAATGTCCAGGCCAAAGGCCGATTTTTCCTAAAATTACAGGCTCGCTACCGCTCGCCAGGAAAAAAATTGACACCTAAATGGCACGAAGGGTCCTAATATTGACAAAGAAATGGGGTGAAAGGTCATAAAATCCCAAACTAATGGAACCAACGTCTTAAAATCTCAAAACTAGTGGGGCTAAACATTAGGGAGAAGGGGGTCCAGAAAAACGGTCTATCTCCCCTTAATACTATATGTTTTATATAGTATAATCGATAGCTATAGAGTCTGTCTTTTCATCTTGGTATAAGTGTCTATTAGTCACTCTCTCTCTCTCTCTTGCTCTCTCCACACTTCACACACATTGTCATGAAGGTCGAACCATCAATTTCGACTGCACCATAATATTCCATTAAATGATTACAGCATAAATGAGCATAAATTATAATGTAAAACTTGCAAAATAAACAAACCAAAACTTATACGAACACAGTAAAAAGACAAAACAACTAATCAAAATCGCTTTGTGGATACAACGCTTAAGTCAACTAATAATTTATAAATAAAAGAACACAATCCACATGTCGGTAGTATTTACTAAAGACAGAACTATTTGGACTTACTTTTATACCACTTTATGATATTATCTAGGCTGCATTTCATCGTCGATTTGCCAAGGCTATAATTATTTTTTCATCAATCGTGGTCACGAAATTCGTTACTCGATCATGTTTAATATATTTACATCCTCATTCCTATCATATCTCCCACTAGTCCTCCCCTCCTTCTCTTTGTATTATGATTATACCTCCTCTTCCCTCCTCCCTCCTCCCTCCTCCCTTCTCCTCCTCCTCCCTTTCCACCTCCTTCCTTCCTCCTCCTCCCTTTTCCTCCGTATCTTATTATTCTGCCTCCTCCTCTCCTTCCTCCTCTCCTCCCTCCTCTTCTTCCTCCCTTTTCCTCCTCCTCCTTATCTTATTATTATTATTCTGCCTCCTCCTCTCCTTCCTCCTATTCTTCCTCCCTTTTCCTCCTCATCTTATTATTATTCTACCTCCTTCTCCCCCCTCCACTTCCTCCTCCCTTTTCCTCCTCCTCATATTATTATTCTACCTCCTTCTCCCCCCTCCACTTCCTCCTCCCTCTTCCTCCTCCTCATATTATTATTCTGCCTCCTCCTCTCCTTCCTCCACTTCCTCCTCATCTTATTATTATTCTACCTCCTTCTCCCCCTCCACTTCCTCCTCCCTCTTCCTCCTCCTCATATTATTATTTTGCCTCCTTCTCCCCCCTCCACTTCCTCCTCCCTTTTCCTCCTCCTCATATTATTATTCTTCCTCCTTCTCCCCCCTCTCCTTTCTCCTCCCTCTTCCTCCTCCTCATATTATTATTATTATTCTGCCTCCTCCTCTTCTTCCCTCCACTTCCTCCTCATCTTATTATTATTCTACCTTCTTCTCCCCCTCCACTTCCTCCTCCCTCTTCCTCCTCCTCATATTATTATTCTGCCTCCTCCTCTCCTTCCTCCACTTCCTCCTCATCTTATTATTATTCTACCTCCTTCTCCCCCTCCACTTCCTCCTCCCTCTTCCTCCTCCTCATATTATTATTCTGCCTCCTTCTCCCCCCTCCACTTCCTCCTCCCTCCTCTTCCTCCTCTTCATATTATTATTCTGCCTCCTTCTCCCCCCTCCACTTCCTCCTCCCTCTTCCTCCTCCTCATATTATTATTCTGCCTCCTTCTCCCCCCTCCCTCTTCCTCCTCCTCATATTATTATTCTGCCTCCTTCTCCCCCCTCCACTTCCTCCTCCCCCTCCACTTCCTCCTCCCTCCTCTTCCTCCTCCTCATATTATTATTCTGCCTCCTTCTCCCCCCTCCACTTCCTCCTCCCCCTCCACTTCCTCCTCCCTCCTCTTCCTCCTCCTCATATTATTATTCTGCCTCCTTCTCCCCCCCTCTACTTCCTCCTCCCTCTTCCTCCTCATATTATTATTCTGCCTCCTTCTCCCCCCTCCACTTCCGCCTCCCTCTTCCTCCTCCTTATCCCATTATTATTCTTCCTCCTCCCTCCCCCCTCCACTTCTTGCTACCTTTTCCTCCTCTTCCTCCTCCTCTTTATCTTACTATTATTCTGTCTCCTTCTCTCCCCTACTCTTCTTCCTCCTGCTTATCATCATCTTCTTTAGTATCATAATTATCATCAATGTATTACTAGATAAATGTCCATAGCAACTAATCCATTATATATCTATCTTGTTCTATACAAATGTCCAAATATCGTGCTGTATAGAATATAATGTAAGTAATATATTGGTCCTTATAATATCCATATATCATGACCCATATACCAAAGGTGACGTAGTTCCTGTGTATAGTGTTATATCTTGGAGTGTAGGCCTATAAGAGTGAGGTGAGTCAGGGTAACACACTGCCAATTCTCCTATCTCCCTACTCACCTATACCTCTGCCCACCTCGGGACCTACAGTAAGTACCCTACAGTAACACAGATCGGCCAACATCCGCAAATACTGGTAGTACATAACTTTCTATATAAACAATGGGATATAGTGTATTGTTGAAGTTATTGTTTGGATGGGATTATTGTTAGATGTGTTAGTATCTTAGGAGGCAATATACAGTGTAATAGTAATACATAACATTATATATTATATACAATTGGTTATACTTGGGAAGATATTGTTTGGATGGTAATATGTTGTCAGATTATGTTGTTATGTTCGGAGGATATACAGTATATGACACCAGTACGGTTGCGCTAATAAGTCATGTCTCAGCTGTCATTACGTTTGGCTTGCTCTGTGCTGTATCAATGTATGTCAGATGTGAGTAGGGTGGGTAAGTGTAGGAACATGTTTGTACATTTCACTCGATATGAAGAAATGAAGCATAGATATTACTGATACCAATTATTGATCAACACGTACTTGGTGCCGAGACATCACTTATTAGCGCGATTGTACATCAAATTATATATTATAAACAATAGAATTAGAGTACTTATTAACCCTTTCTGTACTGGCTACGTGTTTTTTTTTATTTATTTTACTTTATTCTGGTTATTATTTGACGATGTTGTGCAGCTTAAAAAGGTCCTCCAGCAATTAACAGGTTCGAACTATCTCTCTTAAGGGGAGGTATTTAGTTTGTTTCCTACTCCTCCAGCAATCTAAAAATGTCACCCCCTTGACCCCCTTTCAAGATAAATTTGTACATTTTTCGGTAGAAAAATTTCCCGGCCAAAGGCCGGTTCCTCTTAAATTACAGGCTCGCTATCGCTCGCCAGGATAAAATCGACACCTGAATGGCACGAAAGGTCTTAATATGGGGTGAAAGTTCTTAAAATCGCTAAACTAATGGGGCGAACGTTTTATAATATCAAAAGCAATGCGGCTAAACATGAGGGAGAAAGGGGTCAAGCAAAAAATCCCTCAAGTGGAGATCTCCCCTTAACCCTTTTTACTACCACAGATCCTTCTTAAACTACACACAACCGTCTAAATATTGTTATAATATAATATTAAAGACGCCACCGTTAAAGAAGGGGTTAAACAAGTCACTCAAAATGTAAATCGTTGAGCAGGAATGGCCATGGTGCTTTAGTAACAGTCCAGTCAGCATCTTGTTATATATACTACTCAGCACGGCCATCAATCATTACCCCTTGCGCTCTCGCTCTCTCTCTCTCTCTCTCTCTCTCTCTCTCTCTCTCTCTCTCTCTCTCTCTCTCTCTCTCTCTCTCTCTCTCTCTCTCTCTCTCTCTCTCTGTCTCTGTCTCTGTCTCTCTCTCTCTCTCTCTCTCTCCAATAGACTTAGGGAATCTGTGTTTGGTTGGTATTACGTGTTAGGAGGAAATATATTGTATATGACAGTACATATAATTCTATAAGTAACGTAAGCCAATACTTATGAAGGGGGGATGGGCGTATTTATTTTCTTATTTATTTACTTGTATATACAGTATGTTTTGTTTTAGTTTCCTCCCTCCACCAAGCTTTAAAAAAGAAAAAAAAAAACATAAGACCCTATCAAGATAAAATTTTACATTTTGTTTTCGATATAAAAATATACCGGCATTGTATGAAAAATATTAATATTGACTAAGAAATGGGGCGAAAAGTCTTAACATCACCAAAATAATGGGGCGAACGCCTTTAAATCTCAAAACTAATGAAGCTAAGCATGAAGGAAAAGGGGGGCCTGAAAAACCAACCGTTCAGGATAAAAAGTGACGATGGTGAGGCCTTAGTAACAGTCCAGTCAGCATCTTGTTAAATCCCCACACCGTACTCTGCAGGACCACCGTCTAGACTTAAGAAGTTATAGGAGTAGGGTAATAAATAGCAATGGTGGGAGAATGGTGCAATATAGGATGGAAGTCTGCAAGATGGATATTTTTGTTAGTGTGAAGGAAGTTGGGAAGGCGTTTTTGTTAGTCATCCTATGACTTAAGTACTGCTTTAAACTTCGTGTGTCCAGGCATTTTGACACCAACGTCCCTTGCATTTGGCCCTGTCACTCTCTTGGCTATGGGAGGGACACTCGTTACAGGTAACCTGCCTTTTATCTCTTTCATACACATAGAACAAATTAATAATATACATTGCTCGAACATGCCAAAAGCAAGCGAAATCCTCAATAATAATGACACAGAATATCATAACAACCCCCAAGACGTCGGACCATTTAGTGAGCCTCCACCCAGGGCCCCTTAGTTACAGTCTAGTCAGCATCTGATATCCTCACACTCAGCAGAAATATCAAATAAATAACGTTCACTCACTGCAGGTTATAGGGTTGAGATTGTTGATAGCAAGGATGGGTGGGGCACTGTTAGGAGAATGGTGCAATAGAGTTAGCCAGCATCGTCATACTCAGCAGAAACATCAATAAACCTTACCTTTCACTCACTGCAGGTTATAATGTGAGAGAGTGTAGATAGCAAGGGTGAGTGAGGTAGTGTTGGAAGGATGGTGCAATATAGTTAGCCAGCATCTTATATCCGCATACTCAGCAGGAACATCAATAAACCTTACCTTTCACTCACTGCAGGTTATAATGTGAGAGAGTGTAGATAGCAAGGGTGAGTGAGGTAGTGTTGGAAGGATGGTGCAATATAGTTAGCCAGCATCTTATATCCGCATACTCAGCAGGAACATCAATAAAACCTCACCTTTCACTCACTGCAGGTTATAATGTGAGGATGGTGCAATATAGTTAGCCAGCATCTTATATCCGCATACTCAGCAGGAACATCAATAAACCTCACCTTTCACTCACTGCAGGTTATAATGTGAGAGAGTGTAGATAGCAAGGGTGAGTGAGGTAGTGTTGGAAGGATGGTGCAATATAGTTAGCCAGCATCTTATATCCGCATACTCAGCAGGAACATCAATAAACCTCACCTTTCACTCACTGCAGGTTATAATGTGAGAGAGTGTAGATAGCAAGGGTGAGTGAGGTAGTGTTGGAAGGATGGTGCAGTATAGTTAGCCAGCATCTTATATCCGCATACTCAGCAGGAACATCAATAAACCTCACCTTTCACTCACTGCAGGTTATAATGTGAGAGAGTGTAGATAGCAAGGGTGAGTGAGGTAGTGTTGGAAGGATGGTGCAATATAGTTAGCCAGCATCTTATATCCGCATACTCAGCAGGAACATCAATAAACCTCACCTTTCACTCACTGCAACTTATATGTGAATGATTCTATATACCAAGGGTGAGTGGGATAGTGTTATGAGAACTGCACAATAGAGTTAGTCCAGTATTCAATAAATGTATATAAAATCGTAGTTAATGACTTAACCTTTAACTGTCTTGATGGTGTAATGGTTAGAGTGTTGAAGGTCTGTATGTGGTAACCCAGGTTCGAATCCCGGGAGGATTACATGCTTTCATTGATTTAACTGGGAGGTGTTTAGTGTTCACGCGGACAAAAGCGGTGTCCCACTTTCATAATTCCAAATTAATTTGCTCTTAGTTTAATTAAAAGTTACTCCTGAACCACACTGAACACAATTTGATTATCAGGTGTTTTTATTCAAGTTAGGAAGGGTATATGGAAGTCTGAGGGTTGATAAGAGATTGCCTTTACCCTCATAATTCCCAAAGATCCTTCCTAAGCTGTATGAAAACGTCTAATGATATCCAAAATAAACTGTCAAAATGCGTCATAATCTTCAGGGTTAAGCCATTCAAGGGTTTAGATGGGGCGAAAGAGTTTATGTTCTCGTGTGTATGGGTGATTGCATTATTATTTGCACATTCCCTGGTTGACTCTTCCCAAATGGTAGAACTATTAGCTCGTGGACTACAGTCGTTTATAATTATAGAGGTTAGTGGTCAAGATGTTTGACCTAATTATAATAGATAGGCTAGACTATTACCGGGTATATTATTATATTGGGTAGTTAAGTAATGTTGACTGAAGCTGCTATAATTACCCTAGGCGTATATTGTAATTATGCCAAATTACACTAATTGGCAAAGAAGTGAAGCTGTTGTAGTAGAAGGCTAACTCGGGGTGTCAAAGGGAAGCTAATTCCATTATGTTTAGTCCTGTACAGTATATGTTAAGGGGGGTCACCGGCTTTATTTTATCTTTCTTTCCCTCTCTCTTTGGCTTGTATCCATTCGGCCCCATTCAGCCTACTGATTTAAGACGTTTACCCCCATCCAGGTGTCAATATTTTCCTGGTGAGCGGTAGCGAACCAGCATATATATATATATTTGTGTTTTGAGAGCAAGCTAAATTTGTACAATTTTCGATGGAAAAATGTCTCCATACAATGCTGACTCGCTATCGCTCGCCAGGAAGATATCGACACCTGGATGGGGATAAACGTCTTAAAACAGTTGGCTGAATGGGGCCGAATGGATACAAGCCAGAGAAAGAGAGAAAAGGAGAGAAAGAGAAAAAAACAGGTTACCCCCCTTAAGAGAAAATAATGGTTTAAAGTTCAAATTATGTCATTAAAAGTGATAATATGGCCAAAACAATGGTATTTTATGTAAATTGTCTTGTATTCCTTTTCATATCCAATTAAGTCTTAAACTCCTCCTGTACCGGCGACGTGTTTTATATCTTATCTATATTATTAAATCAGTTCCTGTGTCTGTTTGTCTGTGTGTGTTCTTAATAGGCGGCCGCAGTTTTGGACCTGGGGAGCTGAAACTTTGCATGTGGGTGTCAATTGACCTGGGTCAATAGAAGGGGTTATAGAAGGGGCGAGGCCACGATCGGAGGTCGTTTCGAGGCCGAAATTGAAAACAAATTGAAAAAAATTGCCGTTTGGGGCAGAAGGAGGCCTCCGATCGAAAAGGTGTATGGAACGAAAGTTGTTCGCAACCCCCCAAAATGGGGGTACGGATAAGGTCAGATCCAAAATCGGAGGTCATTTAGCGGCCGAAATCGAGGTCGCCGTTTAATGAGGCACAGGGAGGTCGAGGCCGGTGATTATGGTAGTAGTAGTATTGTGATGATTGTGGTAGCAGTGATTGATGATGGTGATTATGGTAGAATTTAAACCCGGGCAACGCCGGGTACCCCTGCTAGTTCTAGCTATATTTAGACGATTTCGTGCAGTTTAGGAAGGATCTGGGGTAGTAGAAAGGGTTAAGTGAGATAGTTGGAAGCCTGTTAATTGCTGTAGGCCCTATTTAAACTGAATATAATCGTCTAACAGTAGCCATAATATAATGAAAAGTACATCGCCGGTACAGAAGGGGTTAAACAAGACTGCTCCGGTGTAACACCTTAGAAGGGTTTATCTGTCAATCGGATGTTTATTAATGGGTTATTATTTTGTAATTATATTTAGAGTATTTTTTTTTCGGCTTATGGGGAGGCAGACAGTTTTTCTGGATCCCCTTCTCCCTAATGTTTAGCCCCACTAGTTTTGAGATTATAAGACGTTCGGCCCATTAGTTTGGCGATTTTAACACCTTTCGCTCCATTTCGTTGTCAATTTGAAGAACTTTCGTGCCATTTAGGTGTCGATTATTTCCTGGCGAGCGATAGCGAGCCTGCAACTTTAAGAGGAACCAGCCTTCTACCGAAAAATGTACAAATTTATCTTGAAGGGAGGTCTAGGGGGTGTTTTTCTAAGCTTGATGAAGGTCTAGGGAGGAAACTAAGAAATTATATGAATACATGAATTAATAGACCAAACAAACGGTCTGCCTCCCCTTAACCCCTTCAGGATACGAGGGTGCGTCGCTTCATTGTGTTGTGGCTATCATTAGACAATTGTATTAACCCTTTCTAGATCTGTTTACGCATTTCTTTTCTGTTTCTGGCTATTATTCAACGATTTTATTCAGATTATGAAGGGTATATGGAAGTCGGAGGGTTAAGTGAGATAATCTTTACCCTTATAATTCCCACAAATCCTTTCTGAGCTGTATATAATCGTCTAATGATAGGCAGAATTAACTGTCAATGAATCATAATCTTCAAAGGGTTAAGTTTGGGAGGGAACTCTAAAAAACAATGGGCTACCGGTACAAATCATATAACTTCTATTTATTTTTTATTAACTTCACCACAACACCAAACACCTCCAATGAAATAAATGAAAGCACATGTGCAATCCACCAGGATTCGAACCCGGGTTATCACACACAGATTTTTGACACCTTAACCATTACACCACAATATTTCGTAAACTTCGAGCTAATCTCTAATGTTAGTCAGAATAATATGAATAATGTAATGTGATGCTATTATGTAAGCTCTCTCTCTCTCTCTCTCTCTCTATATATATATATATATATATATATTAGTGTAGCCAGGGAGGATATTTTCTTTCAGGCAGGTGAGATTAAAATAATAGGCACAGTTTGCATTATTGAGTTTTTTATTGATACTCTCAATTTTTCGTATAGTTTTTCTGGTATTTTCAGGAAGTTGGTAAAGGAGGTTTGCAAATGGTTCCGACGTTTCAATGGGCGCAGCCATCATTATCAAGGAGAAGTGAAGTTAGTCAGGAGTCAGAGTGAAGCTAGGTTGCTTCAAGGTTAGAAGTAGAAGGGTCTAGTGGAGAGCGAAGTTTTGAAGGATGAAGAGTTGGAGAGATAAAAGCTGGTGGGCTGACCAGTTCTGAGCAGCATGCCACGTGGTGTTGGAGAGGCTAACCTAAGACTAGCTCTGGTAGGCTGGCCGGACGCAGGAGTGGGCGGGGCCTCTGCGTCGTTCATCTGCGTGTGTGGAGGGGGCATTCCTGGGGGCATCATGGGGGGCCTCGCTGTGGAAGGGCGTGCCGAGGGTAGGATCTGGCTGTATTCCGCTTGTGTGTTTAAAGTAGGTTGGTATGTTTGTATATATATAGCTTCAAGAATGAATAGGCGGCGTGAGTCTATTTCTTTATCAAGAATAGAGGTGTGTTTATCTAAGTCGGGTCTGGTGAGTTCCTGATGGTGTGGGGATGTGTGGTAGTGGTCCTTGATAGCTCCGGCTTGAAGGTGGAAGGTAAGGCGACGTGACAGACGAGTCCTTGTCAAACCGACAAAGTGTGAGGTCCACAGTCCTCACTGTTACACGTGTGTCGGTATATGACATGGTCCTCTTGTGACGGTTTCTTAGCGGTAGCCGGGCTGTTGCGAATGACTAGTTGTGATGTTTTCCTCGATTTGTAGTATATGGTGAGTTTAAGGTGTTGGTCAGGGTTCGTAGTTTTAACGTTGTTGCTGATAATGTCTCTCATTATGTTTTCGTCTGTTTTGTGATCTGAGGACATGTGGTTTTTATAGTAAATTTTTATGTATTCAGTGTTTGTATTAGTAGGCATGTCGTTTTTGTACCATGTTTCAAGGTGTTTGTTAATGGTGTGGGCGATGTCCGAGTTACTGTACCCATTGTTTTACAAGCACCTGGGTGAGCCTCGAGTTCCTTGTGAGTGTCTCGCCAGGAGGTGCAGTGTGATAGGGCTCTCCTGACGTAGGCGGCGATGGTGGATCGTAAATATCGCTGGGGGCATTCACTTTCGCCGTTGAGACATAATCCGTTGTTGTTGGGTTTGGTGTAGACAGTGGTGGTAAAGCCTGAGGTGTTGTTGTTGTTTACGAGGACATCAAGGAAGGGGAGATGACCGTTAGAGGACTCCTCGAAGGTGAAGTTTAGACTGGAAGAGGCGATGAATCGTTGTTGAAGGTCACGTAGCTCCTGTGGGTCCTTCACACGCACGAAGATGTCGTCCACATATCTGCAGTAGACGGAGGGGCGGTTGGTAATCAGGAGCTCTTCTTCGATGGTGCCCATGTAAAAATTGGCAAAGAGGACTCCTAGGGGACTGCCCATTGCCACACCATCAATCTGCTGATACATGTCACCTCGCGGGCAGGTGAAGGGCGCCTCTTTGGTGCATATTTCCAGCAACGTCTTCAGGGCTGTTTCTGGGAGGTCTAAGGGCGTGTTGTCTGGGCAGTGGTAGACTCGATGTAGGATGAGCTCAATGGTGCGGTCCACAGGTACCTACTTTAAACACACAAGCGGAATACAGCCAGATCCTACCCTCGGCACGCCCTTCCACAGCGAGGCCCCCATGATGCCCCCAGGAATGCCCCCTCCACACACGCAGATGAACGACGCAGAGGCCCCGCCCACTCCTGCGTCCGGCCAGCCTACCAGAGCTAGTCTTAGGTTAGCCAACCAGCGTGCAGCTAGCACACAATAATCCCTCTTTTGATCTTGTATCGCCTATATAAACTCGACTTATCACCTTCTAACTTCACTTAAGTTGCTGGAGAGATGCATATACACACGGCTAAGACTACATTTGAACCGAAATAATCTAATTCCACACCAACAGCATGGTTTTCGGGAGAACAGGGGCACCACCACAGCACTGGCTATAATATATGACAAAATTGCACAGACTTTGGCGGAAAAAAATCAGTGCCATATGGTATTAAGGGATGTGTCAAAAGCATTTGATAAGGTCTGGCATGAGGGGCTCAAATTTAAGATCTTGCAGCTACAACTACCTGGATATCTAGAGAAACTGTTATGTGATTACCTTATGGATAGGAGTGCTAGAATCCAGATAAACAATACCATTGGCCCTGAGTTTGAGCTGTTGAGTGGGGTGCCCCAGGGTGGTATTCTCTCACCAATTTTATACTCCATCTATACCATGGACCTACCATTGCCAGCACATGGATGTATGAATATCGTATACGCCGATGATATTACTCAGGTAATCAGTTACAGGGGAAAATCGAGGAGGAGGATGGCTAATAGGGTGGAAAACGAGATAACTAGAGTAAATAAATTTGAAAGGGCCTGGAAAATAAAGACTAACATTAACAAATTTACAATAATTCCACTAGCAGTAAAGAAAACAGTAGACATAATTGTGGAGGGTGATCTTATGGAGCAAAAAAGGGAAGGCAAGACGTTGGGCCTCAAAATCACGAACGGAGGAGTCATAAAGCATGTCACCGATTTAATTAACAAAGGTAATAGAGCGCTACAAGATGTATATAAGTTCAAAGATCTTCCACTAAATATCAAACTTCATTTAGTTAAGGCTTATGTTATACCCACTGTTGAATACCCATGCATACCTCTCACAGGACTATCAAACACACAACTACTTAGACTGCAGAAAATCCAGAATAAAGCCCTTCGTTTTGCCTATGACGAATCTTACCCATACAATTTCACAACAGAAGAACTTCACAATCTTAGTAAACTAAATCCAGTAAATCAAAAACTGCACAACAGGGCAATTAAGGTCTGGAATAATTTAGAGCTGTTGGAGGATCCGTACTACCTGGAATTAAAAGAATCAATGAATAACAGATCTCATGCATGATTTCCAACAACATTACATAATAATCCTCAACAGCCGCAGCCTCTATATACAAGAAGGAATTATCCATAAATAACGCAACTAACAATCTGAACAATACTGATTATGACAATACCGATTATGTCAATACCGATTATGACAACGAAACATGACTTAACCAGGGGCTCTGCAGGTTGGTGGGGGTGGTAGAGCGTCCCACATCACTGCCAGCTGTAATCCCATGACAACACCGATAGGAGTGCCAGTATAGAACCCCTCGAGATAGCACCGATCTCGGGGTGGAGATATCAGTGCCTCATCATAACTATCCCACAGTACCACTCTGAGGCAGTCAATGGTGATGCTCCCGAGCTGGTGCACTGCTGGGGCCCGTGACTGCCTATCCTCCTATCCCTTACTGGAAACATGTACTTTTGGTGGAGCTCTTGTCTGGGGCCCACCCTGGTGGACCTCAGGCGGGAGAACCATTGAGACTGCATGTCGTATGGGGAGCATTGCCTAGAGCACTTAATCTGGTAGATGGATCTCTTGCCTGGGGCCCACTTCGGTGGACCCCAGACAGGGGACCTATCGAAGCGGCCGGAACAGCAGGATGGCAGGCAGTGAAACATAGTGAAACATATTTGAATAAAATTACCAAAGAGTCGACATACTTTTTCAGTGGCCTTGGGTCAGCATTTTTAAAACTTTTATAACATAGAAATGAACAACAGCAAGGTGGTCAGCCCACCACTTTATACATCTCCCTCTATTTTCAATTTTCTCGAACTATACTTGCTCTAACTTCTTCAATCTCTTCCCCCCACTGAGAAGCACTCTAGCTTCTACGTAACCCGTAACCCTAACTTCACTTCTCCTTGATAATGATGGCTGCGCCCATTGAAACGTCGGAACCATTTGCAAACCTCCTTTACCAACTTCCTGAAAATACCAGAAAAACTATACGAAAAATTGAGAGTATCAATAAAAAACTTAATAATGCAAACTGTGCCTATTATTTTAATCTCACCTGCCTGAAAGAATATATATATATATATATATATATATATATATATATGAATGGTGTAGGGTTTAGGTGTGGCCAGGTAGACTAACGGGAAGTATAAACCCAGGAGGGGCAAGGGGAACGTGAGCTGGGTGTTGACCAAGGGGAACGCTCGATTCTTATACTCTCTTCATCTTGACCCATTCACTACCGGCGCCGTCCTTTTAACTTTAATCTGTCTACTATTAGACGATTTCTTCAGTTTATAAAGGGCCTCCAGTAATTAGCAGGCCTTTGAACCATCTCACCTAACCCTTTTTACAACCACAGAGCTTTCTTAAACTGCACAATATCGTCTAAATAGAGCTATAGCATATAATTTGAAAGACGTCGCCGGTACGGAAGGCGCTAAGCAAGACCTACATATGGATACATTTCACTTCTAGCCCTGCGCAGGTTATATCTCTAATTCTGACCATGATCTGATTCTGACTACCGGTACCTCTAGAGTCTAGAGGTACATACCTCCCCTTAAATCAATCGTCTAGACTCTAGACGATTGATTTAAGGGGAGGTATGTAGTTTTTTCAGGACCACCTTCTCCCTCATGTTTATCCCCATTAATTTTAAGATTTTAAGATGTTCGCTCCATTATTTTGTCGAGTTTTAATACCTTGCGTCCCATTTCTTTATCAATGTCAAGACCTTTCGTGCCATTTAGGTGTCGATTATTTTCTGGCGAACGATAGCGAACCTGTAATTTAAGAGGAACCGGCGCAGGAACATTTTTCTACCGAAAAATGTACAACTTTATCTTGAAGGCGGTCTTGGGGGTGTTTTTGAAGCTTGCTGGAGGTCTAGGGAGCTAACTAAAACCCTCCCTTAAGATGGGGATGAGTCAATTTCTGGCTAGCTTAAGAAAACAGGCTATAGGTCTCTTAACTCAAGACGGTATCACACAAGAGCTTTTATAGTCAACATTCGATTATCAACATTTTTCTGGCGTCAGTTCTGGAATATTTTGCACTGGTATCGGAAACTAGACTGATGATAGAGGAATTTAGGTGACCGTATACTTTAAATGTTGACCTAAGCTGCCAGACCAGTGTATATTTTGCACTGGTATCGGAAACTAGACTGATGATAGAGGAATTTAGGTGACCGTATACTTTAAATGTTGACCTCATAAGCTGCCAGACCAGTGTTGAGGGAAAAAAGCACTTGTGATACCAGCGGGGGAAAGTATATACTATATAATCACACCATCTGTCTGTTACCAAGGGAGTTATAGAGAGAGAGAGAGAGAGAGAGAGAGAGAGGGGGAACTACTATATAACCAGTGTCAAGGTAAAGAGAGAGAGACGCTTGCTTGGGGCACTTCCTCATTTCTCTTTCCCAACCACCCTTCTTTGTTAACCCTTTGAGTACTAGCGACGTGTTATATTCTATTCTATAGTTGAATTTAGACGATATTATGCAGCTTAGGAAGGATCTGCGGTCATTGTTGTTGTTGTTCCCCAAGCTGCCTGGCCGAACAGCCCCAAGGCCCCGAGCAGGGCCAAGGCCATAACCGAGCGCCCCCACAGAACCCTCCCTACCGACCACAATAAAGCCTGGGTGACCGAAGCCACTCCATGGCGGGGAGCTGAGGAGAGTGCGGAAACGCCCGGGAAACCAAAGACCCACCCAGGGCCCTGTGCCCCTTAACAATTATGAAGAGAAAGCTGAGGGGCAAAGTTCCTTGTCCGAAACTCGAAATGATCCGTTACCACGACTCTGCGGTCGTTAAAAGGGTTGGTTGAGATAGTTTGAAGACTTATTATTGCTATACGTCCTTCCTAAGCTGACTAAAATCGTCTCATAGTTGCCAGAAGAGGATGAAAAGGACGTCCCTGGTACTGTATGGGTTAACTTCCCAACCATAGTACACACAAACACGTACAGTACATAAACTATATTAGATGAGGAGGTAGACGATAGTAAGTATGTGGTGTAAGGTAATTACGAGAGCGGTGTAGGGCCAGCAGGTGTATTGTGAAAGGTAGACGAGAGAAAGTATATTACAGGGTGTGTTTGTTTGTTACCGAGGGAGGTGGGGAAGGAGACTACTAGCCAGTGTCAAGGTCAGGGTCATCATGGCGGCTGTGTTGATGGGGGGAGAGAAACTTCCTTCCATACCCCTTCTTCTTTCTTGTTTTTGTCTTATTGTATTTCTTCACTAACCTGTGCTTTCTGTAAGGTATTTTGCCGAGTACCGGTTGTTTTTATAATTGGTTTGAACAGGTAGGCCTAAATGAAGATGGCTTCAAAGTGCAGTGGAGGAGTAAAGGAATGTTATGTTGACTGTACAGTGTGCACACAGTCACAGATACACACACAACACAGTTCAGCGTAACACATAAACAGACACACACACACAACACAGTTCAGCGTAACACAACCTTTACAACTTTGATATCTCCCATTCGTTCATATTTTCCTCTATTTACGTTTTTCTTTTTGTTCTCACACATTTATTTCTCATCATTTGATCTTATTTCTTATTTTCTCGTATTTAAATTATATTTAATGTTTATGTATTGGGTGATGTTCTTTGTGTTAATCTTATCTATAATCAATAATAATTCTCTCTCTCTCTCTCTCTCTCTCTCTCTCTCTCTCTCTCTCTCTCTCTCTCTCTCTCTCTCTCTCTCTCTCTCTCTCTCTCTCTCTCTCTCTCTCTCTCTCTCCCCTTTCTCCCTTTCTTAACATTTTCAAGTCTTCCTCTTTTTCCTCCTCCTGCCAATGTAGTTTTTTTTTCAATAGTTCCTTTTCTCCTCTCCTTGGCTTTCCTCTTTCTGTCTATATATTTTTATCTTTATCTCGATCAAACGGTTTGTGTGTGAGCGAGAGAGAGTGAGAGTGAGTTACTATAACTTTTAACCACCACCTCTACGACCTACTATAGTAGTAGTATACTACTACTACTTCTACTACCACTACCACTACTAATACTAATACCACTACTACTACTACTACTACTACTACTACTACTACTACTACTACTACTACTATTACTACGGTACATGCAGGTGTTCGTATGCCAGTAGCTGCAGCCCCATACCCCATCAATTACCCCCGCCTCAATCATTCACTTGCCCTTCAATTGAGTACTGGTTAGCGTATGAATTGTGTTGGGTGGTCACTGTATACGGAAAGAGAGAGAGAGAGAGAGAGAGAGAGAGAGAGAGAGAGAGAGAGAGAGAGAGAGAGAGAGAGAGAGAGAGAGAGAGAGAGAGAGGAGAAGAGAGAAGAGAGAGAGAGAGAGAGAGAGAGAGAGAGAGAGAGAGAGAGAGAGAGAGAGAGAGAGAGAGAGAGGAGAGGAGAGAGAGAGAGAGAGAGAGAGAGAGAGAGAGAGAGAGAGAGAGAGAGAGAGAGAGAGAGTGTGGATGCGTTCTTCTGTGTTCAATGAGTACTGGTTGTCGATGAATGGTGTTGAATGGCCACTACATGGATATCAAGAGAGAGGTGAGTGTGTGTGTGTGGATACGTGCTTCTGTGTTCAATGAGTACCGTACTGGTTGTGGAATGAATGGTGTTGAATGACCACTGCATGGATTATCAAGAGAGAGAGGTGTGGATGGGTGTGACTGGGTGTGTATGTATGTGTGTGTATGTTCTTTGATGTTTAATTGAGTACATGTAATGGTATCAATGGTGTTGTGTGACTACTACACTGATATCAACTAGGCCTACTTTAAAGGGCACCGGTAACCTACAGCATACTAACAATGTCGTGATTCAAATTTGTCAGTATAACTAGGCTATAGTCTATTCGCTGTAAGTAGGCGAGAAATCATGACTTCTATCCTCTGTAACTCAAAAAGGGCTAGAGCTTTAGTACAATCGGAGGTATTAAGTGTTGTCATAGATTCCAGTGGTTTACGCTCAAAAAGTGTTATTGGTATCTTTATAGTTACTGGAAAAAGTGCTTATCCCTCATGAGTATTAGTCAGTGTCCGAAACTTTGTGAAACATCTGACAACACTTATTAACCTCGACCGTACAGTCCACTTAACAATATTCAATGCTCAAAAAGAAGACATTCCTTGTGATATTGTAAATACCTAACATATAAATGTTAAAACTTACCGGTACCGAATATTTAAGCGAGTTTTGCCAATATAAGTAGGATATAGGTTTACACTCCATTAAATACATCCAGTTAATAAATGTGTGCGCAGTCAATAATCTTAAGGGGGGTCACCTGCTTGCTTTCTCTCCCTTTCTCTCTTTCCCTGGCTTGTATCCATTCGGCCCCATTCAGCCAACTGTTTTAAGACTTTTATCCCCATCCAGGTGTCGATTTCTTCCTGGCGAGCGATAGCGAGCCAGCATTGTTTGGAGAAATCTGGCTTCGCCGGAGAAATTTTTCTACCAAAAATGTACAAATTTAGCTTGCTGTCAAAACAAAAATATATATATATACTGGCTCGCTACCGCTCGCCAGGAAAATATTGACACCTGGATGGGGATAAACGTTTTAAAACAGTAGGCTGAATGGGGCCGAATGGATACAAGCCAAAGAGAGAGAGAGAGAGAGAGAGAGAGAGAACAAGATAAAAAAAAAAGCGAGGTGGGATCCCTTAAGCGAGTTTTGCCAATATACAGTAAGTAGGATCTAGGTTTACACTCCATCAAATAAACCGAGTAAATACATGCGTGTACAGTCAATAATCTTAACAAGCGTGTCGTATATATTGAGTTATAGTTCGCATTTGTGTATTAACTGAATGTAGTAGCTATTATAGGATGCGGGACGGCTGATCATGAAGCTAATTGCTTCTTGTGTCGTGGTAGTGAATGGCGTTGACCGTTAAAGGGGAGATAATCCACTTGAGGGACTTTTTTCTGGACCCCTTTCTCTCTCATGTCTAGCCCCATTGCTTTTGAGTTTTTAAGATGTTTGCCCCATTAGTTTGGCGATTTTAAGAAGTTTCACCCCATTTATGTCACTTTTAAGACCTTTCGTCCCATTTAGCTGTCGATTTTTTCCTGGCGAGCGATAGCGAGCCTGTAATTTAAGAGGAACCGGCCTTCGGCCAGGACATTTTTCTACCGAAAAATGTACAAATTTATCTTGAAAAGGGGTCAAGGGGGTGTAATTTCAAGCTTGATGGAAGTCTAGGAAACACACTAAAAACCTCCCCTTAAGTCTAGGAAACACACTAAAAACCTCCCCTTAAGTCTAGGAAACACTAAAAACCTCCCCTTAAGTCTAGGAAACACTAAAAACCTCCCCTTAAGTCTAGGAAACACTAAAAACCTCCCCTTAAGTCTAGGAAACCCACTAAAAACCTCCCCTTAAAGAATAAACCGTACTTTGAAGCTACCACAATTATTACATTCACATGGGTTGGGCGTATATGTTGGCCGAGTCCAATTTATTGTTTTTCTGTTTTGTTGTTTGGTCTATGTAAAGATAAAATTGTGGTTTATTTGGTAGTTCTAATTATGTGAAGTGATAACAATGGCCAAAACAATGCTATTATGTGACGTGATAACAATGGCCAAAACAATGCTATTATGTGAAGTGATAACAATGGCCAAAACAATGCTATTATGTGAAGTGATAACAATGGCCAAAACAATGCTATTATGTGAAGTGATAACAATGGCCAAAACAATGCTATTATGTGACGTGATAACAATGGCCAAAAACAATGCTATTATGTGAAGTGATAACAATGGCCAAAACAATGTTATTATGTGAAGTGATAACAATGGCCAAAACAATGCTATTATGTGAAGTGATAACAATGGCCAAGTATTTCATGTTATTCCTTCTCACATTCATTTAAGTCTTCAAGCACCATTGCTCCGGTTTGACACCCCTGACCTGGTCCACTGCCACCATCACCACCACTCTCACATCACCATCGTCACCACCACTCACTCATCACCACCACAACCACCAACGCCCAATTTATCACTCCCCATCTACCACTAACATTTTTCACCACCATCATCACCACCACTACCACTCCCCATCATCACCACCACTACCACTCCTCATCATCACCACCATCATCACCACCACTACCACTCCCCATCACCACCACCACAAACGCCAACGCCAAATTTCCCACTACCATTATTCACCACCACCCTCGCATCACCATCATCACTACCTCTCCCCCTCCAAGGTCGATAATTGATAAGTGAAGCCTTAGCCGCTCTGCCATGATGCCCTGTTGACAACCTACCCAACGCTAACCTACTTTACTATGTATATCTTATTAAGGGGGGAGGGGGAGTTTTTGTTTTCGCGTCCCCCTTCTCCCTCGTGTTTAGTCCCATGTTTTCCGATTTTAAGACGTTCGGTCCATTAGTTTGGCGATTATAGGACTTTTTGCCCCATTGGTTTGTCAATATTAAGCCCTCTGTGTAATTTAGGGTGTCGATAGCGAGCCTGTAATTTAGAAGGAAGCGGCCTTTGGCCGGGACATTTTTCTACCGAATAATGTACAAATGTATCTAAAAGGGGGATCTCGGGGATGTTTTTTTAAGCTTGATGGAGGTATAGGGAGGAAACTAAATAAATTATGAATAAATACATAAATCGACCTATAAATATACCCTTCCCCTTAATGGGAGATCTCCACTTGAGGGATTTTTTTCTTGACCCCTTTCTCCCTCATGTTTAGCCCCATTGCTTTTGATATTATAAAACGTTCGCCTCATTAGTTTAGCGATTTTAAGAACTTTCACCCCATAATAAGACCTTTCGTGCCATTCAGGTGTCGATTTTATCCTGGCGAGCAATAGCGAGCCTGTAATTTAAGAGGAACCGGCCTTCGGCCGGGAAATTTTTCTACCGAAAAATGTACAAATTTATCTTGAAAGGGACTCAAGGGGTAATTTTAAGCTTGATGGAGGTCTAGGGAACACACTAATAATATGTAAATACTTATAGTTATCTCAGTCTTCTTAATACTTTCCCCTCAATGGGAGACTTTACCACAACAACAATGACGGCTACCGATTTGCTACTATGTACCACTCTCTCCCTCATCACCACTACTTTACTATACTACTTAAAAACGTCTCACATCATTATTTCGCGATTTCAAGAACCGCTTTTACCCCATAATAAAGACTTTCGTGCTCATTCAGGTGTCGATTTTATCCTGGCGAGCATCACCACCCTGTAATTTAAGAGGAACCGGCCTTCGGCCGGGAAATTTCTACCGAAAAATGTACAAATTTATCTTGAAAGGGACTCAAGGGGGTGTAATTTTAAGCTTGATGGAGGTCTAGGGAACACACTAAATACCTCTCCTTAATGGCCGTGTAGCGCATATTCTTATAGTTATCTCCGTCTTCTTATTGTCTGGTTGTTCGTCCTTCTCCTGCCTCACACTACTACTCGTTACCACAACAACAATGACGGCTACCATCATCAATAGCTACTATGTACCACTCTACACAACCTCCATCACCACCACTACTACTACTACTACTCTAAGAACTTCCTTGTGGAATGGGCTTCCACATAGACTGCAGCACTACATTCTTTAAATTCCGCCTAGACAAATATCTCGCATCAAACCCGCGACTGACTGCGTTTGTAAAATAACTATCACATCCCACTCATCACTAACCCATATAATATTCCTAGTCCTATTATTACATACACCAGTAGTTATCCAATGTTCATTACCCACTAAACCACTGTTTAAAACACTGATCCTCACACTGTTTTGGAGGACAACCTCAATCACTAGATCTGTTGTTGCTTGATTTCCTTTGTACTCCTTTGTACTTTGTACTACCACTTTTAAGGGGAGATATCCACTTGAGGGATTTTTTTCTTGACCCCTTTCTCCCTCATGTTTAGCCCCATTGCTTTTGATATTATAAAATGTTTGCCCCATTAGTTTAGCGATTTTAAGAACTTTCACCCCATATTAAGACCTTTCGTGCCATTTAGGTGTCGATTTTTATCCTGGCGAGCGATAGCGAGCCTGTAATTTAAGAGGAACCGGCCTTCGGCCGGGAAATTTTTCTACCGAAAATGTACAAATTTATCTTGAAAGGGACTCAAGGGGGTGTAATTTTAAGGTTGATGGAGGTCTAGTGAACAAACTAAATACCTCCCCTTAACCAGCACTGCCACATGACCACCACCAAAGTCGATAATTGATATGTGAAATATTATCCCCTTTGCCGCGCCACTGACAATCTATAATTGGTATGTATATCTTTATCTAGGGTTCTTGCTAATTCTACCGCTATCCTTTTATAACTAACGTCCAGCTTCTTGCGTTTTAGTTTCTATTGCTGTATCGTAACATTATACATTGTGCTGTATGTTTCTGACTAAATCTCTCTCTCTCTCTCTCTCTCTCTCTCTCTCTCTCTCTCTCTCTCTCTCTCTCTCTCTCTCTCTCTCTCTCTCTCTCTCTCTCTCTCTCTCTCTCTCTCTCTCTCTCTCTCTCTCTCTCTCTCTCTCTCTCTCTCTCTCTCTCCCCCCCCCTTTCATAGCTAACATCTATATTATTGCATCTTCGTTTCCGTTGTTGTATCTTGACATAATACATCTATCGCTTTCTTCTTTGCATCTCTTCGTGTATTTTATCTTCTTTGCGTCTGACAATCTCCTTCTTCCTCCTTAAGTCCCCACTTCCATCCTTTTTCCCTGCCAGGCTCTTATATTGATACACACACACACACACACACACACACACACACACACACACACACACACACACACACACACACACACACACACACACACACACACACACACACACACACACACACACACACACACACACACACACACACAAGTAGAGATGCTATAAATATAGTAAATATAATAAAATCAATGGTGAGACCTAAATTGGAATATGCGGCAGTGGTGTGGTCACCCCCATCTTAAAAAAAACACATAATTAAGTTGGAGAAAGTACAGAGAGCTGCAACGAAGATGATTCCAGAACTAAGAGAACTGACATAGTACTGACAGCGCGCTTAGTACTCTGTATTGGGAGCGCTAGCTCTGGTGTCGGGGGTTCGATCCCACGCGCCGGCAGGGGAAGTTCTCTCAAAAACTTTCCCTGGCTGTGAAGGCAAGATCTGGGCGGATCGTCTCGGGGGACCCACAAAGTCTCCTGCCCACGTCCTACTCCCTTGGGAGTATGTAGGCGCTCTCGTTGGCTGCCAGGATCAGTCTGTTGATCCATTAGGATAAGATCTAGGTTAAGTCTGTGTATTTTCAGCCCCATTGGCTGCCGGCTTGAAATATACCGATTATTTATTTATTTTATTTACACACACACACACACACACACACACACACACACACACACACACACACACACACACACACACACACACACACACACCACGAACAAATTGCCAGCCGAAGTAGTGTCTGCACCATCAGTGCATAGTTTCAAAGTACGGTATGACAAACATATCTTAGGAGGCGGGAATTAACGAGCATGCTCACTCCCGCAAATACAACTAGTGTAAGTACAACAACTAGTGTAAGTACACACACTCTCACTCACTCACTGTTTCACCCACTCACTTGCTCTCATTCCACTCACTCGCACTCTCCTCTCTCTCACACACACACACACACACACACACACACACACACACACACACACACACACACACACACACACGCGCGCGCGCGCGCGCATCCATCCCTCTTCCCTGTGAGGCTGTGGCAGACAAGCCGCTTCTGCTATCTTAGCTCTTCCTAAACACCATTCCTCCCACTTTTCCAACCTCCTATACCCATACTGATATTCCTCATCCCTAATACGGCTCACTCCCTTTTCCCTCCTACTTTACTTACCCGCAAATGATACTGCCTCTGTTTTGCCATCAATTTTCCACTTGACTGTTTCCTCTTTGTTTCCTCTTAATCAGCACTAAAGAGCTTTTACAGTCAACATTCGATGATCAACATTTTTATAGCAACATTTCTGGAATATTTTGCTCTGGTACCGGAAACTAGACTGACGATAGATTAATTTAGGTGACAGGAATACTATATAATTATGTTTACCTCCTAAGCTGCCAGACCTGTGTTAAGGATACATGTTGAGGGAACAAGTGCTCGTGGGATACCTGCTTAAGGGGAGGTCTCCACTTGAGGGATTTTTTTCTTGACCCCTTTCTCCCTCATGATTAGCCCCATTGTTTTTGAGATTTTAAGACGTTTGCCCCCATAAGTTTGGTGATTTTAAGAATTTCCGCCCCATTCTGTCAATTTTAAGATCTTTCGTGCAAATTTATCTTGAAAGGGGGTCAAGGGGTGACATTTTAAGATTGCTGGAGGAGTAGGAAACAAACTAGAAACCTCCCCTTAATCCTCATACTGTTATTCCTTCTTATGCTGATGAATCATCTTGTCCCCAATTTTGACTACCGGTACTTTATTTGATCTATTGTTATATTTTGCACTAACCTGGTAATCCACATTGCACCTTTATGTTTACGCCATCGTTGTCCTTGCTTTGTATATTATGTTACGAAACCCACCATCTCATCTCTGACGCCCATCACTTGTACGGTATATACTCCATAGGCCTACATAGCTTTCATTCCACCCGTCACTCATTCACATTTTCTAGACATTTCTCATTCCAGACAGCCTACAACTAGAGACATTCCTGGTTTCTACTCCACACATATCGCTTCCCTAAAGTCTACATCCCATTCATCCACATTTCTATCCCAGATATTGTTATTGTATACCTAATATTCCACGTGAACGTAGCTGTACTTAGAGGTAGACCTAGAAGACGTGGGATGAGACCATACTATGATCTCGATATTTAAACACCTAACAAATGAAGCAGCTCAATAGGGCTGCCTGGAACGCCGCGATTAGGTCATGAGGCTATAATACACCTCATGCGGAGCACTTGGTCATTAAAATTATAAATTTATGTATGTATAGATATTCTTTATTCTACCCCAGATATTTGTCATTCTATTCCTAGTATTCATCATTTTACCCCACCTAATATTCTAACCCAGACATTCTTTCTACTACCTCCAAATGCCTGCATCCCATAACCCCTACTCCTCACCTCACTCCCCTTCCTCTCCTCACTCCCCCCTTCCTCTCCTCACTCCCCCCTTCCTCTCCTCACTCCCCCCTTCCTCTCCTCACTCCCCCCTTCCTCTCCTCACTCCCCCTTCCTCCTCACTCCCCCCTTCCTCTCCTCACTCCCCCCCCTCCTCACTCCCTCCTCTCCTCACTCCCCCCTTCCTCTTCACTAACCCCCCCCCTTCCCTCTTCACTCCCCCCCTTCCTCTCCTTCACTCCCCCTGCCTCACCTCACCCCCCACCTTCTTCACCTCACGCCCCTTCCTCTCCTCACTCCCCCCTTCCTCCCTCAACCCCCCCTTCCTCACCTCACCCCCCCCTTCCTCACCTCACCCCCCTTCTCTCCCCTCACCCCCCCCCCCTCCCCTCACCCCCCCCCCTTCCTCACCTCACCCCCCCTTCCTCACATCACCCCCCCTTCCTCACCTCACCCCACTTCCTCACCTCATCCCCCCCTCTTCACCTCCTCCCCCCCTCCCCCCCCTCTTACGCACACTTAACCCAGATGTTCCCCACCGAACCCCAGATATCCCAAACGCAAACACTCCCTCCTCCCCACCTCAAGTCCCCCATATCGCTACTCCATGTCCCCCCACTCTCTCCATACCTTCAAGTCACCCCTTCCCCACTTCTCCTATATCCCCATTCCCTTCCACGCCCTATAAACCCCACCACCCCCACCCCAAGGGCCGCATTCCTAGGTATATATACTTCATCAATGCCGGAGGTAATTACTATAGGTTTGCAGCATTCCTACCCAGTCAATATCCCATTGTGTACCGGTGAGGTATCTTTTTGTTTATATTAGCTACATTTAGACGATTTTTCTTGCAGCTTAGGAAGGATCTGCAGTAATAAAAAGGGGTTAATCAAGACAGTTCGAAGCCTGTCAATTGCTGGAGGCCCATCTTAAACTGAATCAAATCGTCTAATAGTAGTCACAAAAAAACAAAGTTGAAAGGACGGCACCGGTACAGAAAGGTATATGATATTAGCTATCCTGTTTCTTTTCAGCGGACGATAAATTGAATCCCTTTAACAGCTGAGTACTCGATACTTAATGGAAATATCTGAAACTATTATGTCTCTGCATCATATGGATACCAAGTTTATATAATTAGGCTAGCTGCTAATTATATAAACTTGGTATCCATATGATGCAGAGACATAATAGTTTCATATATTTCCATTAAGTATCGAGTACTCAGCTGTTAACGGATTCAATTATTAGCACCTTATTTCACTACAAAATCTTCAAAATAACTGAAAAATCGTGATGGGAACTTTGAAATTTACTGTCAGCGGAAAAGAAAACATACTATACATCTAGTGTATCATATTGACTAGCTACGAAGATTGCAGAACTATAGTAATTACCACCTCCAGTGATGTGGTTTATTTTAGAATTTGGGACTATGTCATGCAATTTAGCCACCCCCCACCACTCACCTCCCCACCCACCCACCTCCAATCCTCTCCTGACAGGGTGGCTACGTTCCTTGCCACCCGAACATTTGTCAAGGTGGCAGTTGTCGGCGTCTGTTGTGGGAATCTGCGTTATATCCACCTACTTGTTCGGATTCGAGAGGCATTGGCTTAGGCGTACAGTTGCTTTGGAATCTCAGGGTGTCAAGCCGGAGCAATTTTGTTTGAAGACTTGAATTAGTATGATAAGGAATGAAAAAAATACCATGACAGCATTGTTTTGGCCATTTGATCACTTCCCAAGACATAATTTGAACAATAAACCATAATTTTACCTATGCATATACAATAAGAAAGACTAAAAATAATGGACTTGGCTTTAGTTTGACGCCCTGCTTTGGATATTCCGTGAACATACTGCAGGGGTAGGGCGGGGACATACCGTACACTTATAAGGTACTATAGTCGGGTTGTTTTCAGCGGACGGTATATTGAATCCATTTGCTGCTGGTTGCTGAATAATTAATGGAAAAATACGAAATTACTATATTTAGACCATGTTTTCAGAATTAACAAGATATTTCGCCGCTACAAAATCTTAGTGACTGAATAATGGAGGTGAGGACATTGCAATTTACCACCAACTGAAAATATACAGACTTTAACTCATGATTAGACAACATTCTCTAGGTATGCTGTAGGATCAGGTTTGGGAGGCCTATGCTAGTTTTACCTATCCTTATTATGTATATATCTACCACAACTTCTTCATATTATATACTTTATATCATATCATATCATATCATATCATATCCTTTGTACTCCTTTGTACTGACCGAAAACAACCCTTTGTGGGACCCAAACGATATGCGTCTACTAATTCTAAGATTACGACACTTGTAAGGACTTAAGTTAATCTTTTTAGTCACGAAACGTTTGTTGTGAGGCTTCTCTTTAAAGTTAGATATAGATGTACATGAATGTACAGGGAATAATTAAGTCCACTTTACATTTAGTATAGTGCGGGATGTAAGCTATGTAGGATTGTGTGAGCGTCAATAGGATGTGGAGACTATGTGTTTATATAATATTAAAATGTTACCTTTGTTAGCATTATTTGTTTGTTTTATTATATGTTTGTGTATTGACTTATTTCTTATATATATACTGTATACAGTATATATATATTTTGTTTTTATTTATTTATTTAGTTATTTGTTTATTTATTTATTTATTCATGTGTTCATTTTTGGCTATAGCTCCGAGCCTTTGTGTTTATGTTACTTTACTTTATATGACATTATTCAACCACTTGCCTATCCAGCCATCCTTTCCTTCTGTCCTAACTCTGCAGCATACATATTGATTGTGAGCATGTTAATGTATTCCCTAAGTGTGTGTGTGTGTGTGTGTGTGTGTGTGTGTGTGTGTGTGTGTGTGTGTGTGTGTGTGTGTGGCTGGCTGGCTGGCTGGCTGTCTGTCTGTGTCTGTCTGTCTGTCTGTCTGTCTCCACCCTACAGTACTCATATTGCTTAGACTGAGCCTGTTGATGTATTCCCACTGGTGTATTTTAAGTCTGTCTGTCTCTCTGTCTATCCCCACCCTACAGTACCCATATTGCCTAGACTGAGCCTGTTGATGTA
>CM064484.1:28343645-28376145 GCA_032716605.1 Paralithodes platypus | reverse complement strand
ATCAAATTAAACATGTAGCATCAAAAGACAAATATGTAAGTCGATTGATATTAATAATTGTATGTATATATACTAGGAATTCAAAGTATAAATAAATAAGAACCAAAGGCTAGTCATGCACTCTTCTACATAATTATGTAGTTTGCATGCTTGAATTGGTTGGAAAAAAATGTATGTTTTTTTATTTATTTTGTATGTCCTGTGGCATTGGAAGATTGGTGTTACTCCGCTTCATTTTAACACTCTGGTCCACAGTCTTGTGGGTTATAAATATTTTGTTTAATAATTATTGAGGATACTACTCGTTTTTGCCATTTTCGAGCAATGTATTATAGTTAGCCCCCAAGGCTAACAAAAATACCATCCCAGACTTCCTTCAAACGAAAAAATGCCCACCCAGACCAGTTAAATTTGTAGGTTGAAGCATATTATTATCGCCAAACTAATGAAGGGAAACGTCTTCTAATCTCTTAACTAATGGAGGGAAGCAGGGGAGGTCCAAAAAGAGCCCCCCTGTCGGCCCAAATAGGGTTAATTCATGTAGGCTGGGTAGCTGCCTCATTCCTCTCGGTTCTGCTTCTATTTTACAGTTTTGTTTATTTAATGTATCTGTTTATTTGGTTATCTAATATGATTGTATAATTATATATAATGTATCTCCTTTATAGTTTTCCATCTTTGGCATGTGTGTGTTGGTGGTGTAATGGTTTAGATGCTTATGTTCTGGGTGTGGTGCCCCGAGTTTGAATCCCGGGAGGACCATATGCTTTCATTAGTTTATCCAAGTACATTGGGGTTTGTAATGGATGATTAATGTTAAGAACGGGGTGTTACTTATATTTATCTCACTCACTCACACAGACATACACACACACTCTACTCTTTCAACCCATCTCTCACTCACTCACACAGACACACTCACACTCTCCTCTTTCAACCCATCTTATTTTAGTTTCAATGTATGTGCCTCTCGCTCTCGCGCTCTCTCTCTCGCGCTCTCTCTCTCTCGCTCTCGCGCTCTCTCTCTCGCTCTCGCGCTCTCTCTCTCGCGCTCTCTCTCTCGTGCTCTCTCTCTCGTGCTCTCTCTCTCGTGCTCTCTCTCTCGTGCTCTCTCTCTCGCGCTCTCTCTCTCTCGCGCGCTCTCTCTCTCTCTCGCACTCTCTCTCTCTCTCTCTCAGTATTGATTTAATGAGCCGTTCGTACTGTCAGACTGCTACACTATTTTATTTTTGTATTTTTGTTCGTTCCAACCACACGCTTTTGTTCAATTTGTTATTCGGCTTTCATATCCATGTTATTATTTTATTAGCTTTTAAAATTTGATATTGTTTTTAGTATGTCTTTCCATTTCTTCTGCGTTTTAATTTTGTATTTTGTTTTGTTTATTTCATATTTAAATAATGTCTTGTTTAACTTATATTATTCTTATTAAACCTTTTATTTAAAAAAAAATCTATTATCTTTTATTCCCTATGTTATATTGCATCATTGTAGCCTATACGATAGTTTTCTTTGTTGTTTTGTTTCGTGTATACTTTGTATTTTCACTATTCGTTATATATTACGTCTTCGAAGTATAATGCTCTTATTTAGCCTTTTAGTTCAAGCTTTTACTAATATATTTTGCTTCCCTTCGTTTTCTTAATAGTTTTCTTTGTTCCTTTGTTCGCTTTAGTCTTCCCCGTGTACCATTCCTCTCGATTCCTCTTGTTTGTGCGTTTTCTTTATTATTATCATCTTGGTTTGGTTTAGTATGTCCCTTTTTGTTCCATTTATTTTAGTTTGTTCCATTGTTCTATTATTATCATCTTGGTTTGGTTTAGTATGTCCATTTTTGTTCCATTTATTTTAGTTTGTTTCTTTGTTCTATTTATTCTAGTTTGTTCATTTTAGTTCCATTTATTCTAGTTTGTTCCTTTGTTCCATTTATACTAGTTTCTTCATTTTAGTTCCATTTATTCTAGTTTGTTCTTTTGTTCCATTTATACTAATTTGTTCATTTTAGTTCCATTTATTCTAGTTTGTTCCTTTGTTCCATTTATACTAGTTTCTTCATTTTAGTTCCATTTATTCTAGTTTGTTCTTTTGTTCCATTTATACTAGTTTGTTTATTTTAGTTCCATTTATTCTAGTTTGTTCCTTTGTTTCATTTATTCTAGTTTGTTCATTTTAGTTCCATTTATTCTAGTTTGTTCCTATATTCCATTTATTCTAGTTTGTTCCTTTGTTCCATTTATTCTAGTTTGTTCCTTTGTTCCATTTATTCTAGTTTGTTCCTTTGTTCCATTTAATCTAGTTTGTTCCTTTGTTCCATTTAATCTAGTTTGTTCATTTTAGTTCCATTTATTCTAGTTTGTTTCTTTGTTGTATTTATCTAGTTTGTTCATTTTAGTTCCATTTATTCTAGTTTGTTCCTTTGTTCCATTTATACTAGTTTGTTCATTTTAGTTCCATTTATTATAGTTTGTTTCTTTGTTGTATTTATCTAGTTTGTTCATTTTAGTTCCATTTATTCTAGTTTGTTCCTTTGTTCCATTTATTCTAGTTTGTTCCTTTGTTCCATTTATTCTAGTTTGTTCATTTTAGTTCCATTTATTCTAGTTTGTTCCTTTGTTCCATTTATTCTAGTTTGTTCATTTTAGTTCCATTTATTCTAGTTTGTTCCTTTGTTCCATTTATTCTAGTTTGTTCCATTTATTCTAGTTTGTTCCATTTATTCTAGTTTGTTCCTTTGTTCCATTTATTCTAGTTTGTTCCTTTGTTCCATTTATTCTAGTTTGTTCCTTTGTTCCATTTATTCTAGTTTGTTCATTTTAGTTCCATTTATTCTAGTTTGTTTCTTTGTTGTATTTATCTAGTTTGTTCATTTTAGTTCCATTTATTCTAGTTTGTTCCTTTGTTCCATTTATACTAGTTTGTTCATTTTAGTTCCATTTATTCTAGTTTGTTCCTTTGTTCCATTTATTCTAGTTTGTTCATTTTAGTTCCATTTATTCTAGTTTGTTCCATTGTTCCATTTATTCTAGTTTGTTCCTTTGTTCCATTTATTCAAGTTTGTTCATTTTAGTTCCATTTATTCTAGTTTGTTCCTTTGTTCCATTTATTCTAGTTTGTTCCTTTGTTCCATTTATTCTAGTTTGTTCATTTTAGTTCCATTTATTCTAGTTTGTTCCTTTGTTCCATTTATTCTTGTTTGTTCCTTTGTTCCATTTATTCTAGTTTGTTCATTTTACTTCCATTTATTAATTTTGTTGTCCATTATTTTAGTGTACCGGTAATATATTTCAGTTTGTTCCTTTGTTGCATTTGTTATAGTTTGTTGATTTCAGTTTCATATATTTTTGTTTGTTAATTTTAGTATATAAGTTATTCTAGTGGGTCATTTTAGTTTCATGTATTCAATTGTGTTAATTTTTAGTTTCTGTTGTAGTTTGTTCATTTTCGTTAAATTTATTCTAGATTTTGTTTCATTTGTTTTAGTTTGTTAATTTCGTTTAAATGATTCTAGTTTGTTCATTCAAGTTCAATTTGTTCTAGTTTGTAGTGCTTCGTTCTATTCTCTATTACTTTGTTTATTCGATGTTAATTATATTTTAACCCCTTGAGGGTTATGACGCATTTAAGGGGGGTGACCTGTTTTTGTTCTGTCCTTTTCTATCTTTCTCTGGCTTGTATCCATTTGGCCCTATTCAGCCTACTGTTTTAAGACGTTTATCCCCATCCAGGTGTCAATTTTAGACTGGTGAGCGGTAGCGAGTCGGCATATTTTTTATTTTTGTTTGACAGCAGGCTAAATTTGTAAAAAAAAAATCGATAGAAAAAAATCTCCGGCGAAGCCGGATTTCTTCATATAATGCTGGCTCGCTATCGCTCGCCAGGAAGAAATCGACACCTAGATGGGAATAAACATCTTCAGATAGTTGGCTGAATGGCGCCGAATGGATACAAGCCAGAGAAAGAGAGAAGAGGACAGAAATAACAAAAAGCAGGTCACCCCCCTTAAACAGTCTATTCTGGTTATCATCTGGTGTTCTGCAATTTAGGAAGGATCTATTGGAATCAAATGGATATAAGGTATCCCAGTTAACCCTCTAACTCCCACAATATCTGCCTAAACTGAATAATATAGTCTAATAATAGCCAAAATATACTGTCAAATAGCGTCATAATCCTCAAGGGGTTAAGTTGTTTCTTCGATTATAATTCTCTCTCTCTCTCTCTCTCTCTCTCTCTCTCTCTCTCTCTCTCTCGCTCTGTTATTATTTCCTATTTTCCCCCTCCCTCTCCTTCCTTCCCTTCCTTCCCCTCCTCCTTTGCTTCCTAATCCTCTTTGCCCTCCTCCAATCTCCTTGCATTATTTGACTCTGTATAATTCCTTCTTTTCTTTCCGTTCTTACTTACTCCTCTCTTTTCCTCCCTTTTTATTCATTTTTCTCTGTAATTCCTTCTTTTCTTTCCGTTCTTACTTACTCCTCTCTTTTTATTCACTTTTCTCTGTAATTCCTTCTTTCACGTCTTTGTAATTCCCTCTTTCTTTCCTTTCATATTTACTCTTTACTTTTGCTCCCTTTATATTAACTTTTCTCTATTCCCTTCTTTCTTGCCTTGCTTGCTTACTCCTCTCTCTTCCTCCCTTTATATTCCATTTCCTCTGTAATTCTTTCTTTTCTTATTTACTCCTTACTTGTTCTCCCTTTATATGCACTTGTTTCTGTATTTACTTCTTACTTGTCTTTCTTACTTACTCCTCTCTCTTACTCCCTTTAGGCTATGTTCCTTTTCCTCTGTAATTCTTTCTTTCTTTTCTTATTTACTCCTTACTTTTTCTCCTTTTATATTAACTTTTCTCTATTTCCTTCTTTCATCTTTCTCATATACTTCTATTCTTCCTTCCTTTATATTCCTTTTCCTCTGTAATTCTTTCTTTCTTTTCTTGTTTACGCCTTACTTTTTATCCCTATATATTCACTTTTCTCTGTAATTCCCTCTTTCTTGTTTTTCTTTTTACTCCTTTCTCTTACTTTTCCTCCCTTTACATTTTTTTTTCTCTTTTTTTTTCTGATTTACTAATTTTCTTACTTGTCCTCCCTTTCTATTAACTTTTTGTTCTGTAGTTCCTTCTTGCTTTCCTTTCTTATTTACTCATTTTATCTTTGTTTCCCCTTTTTCTTATTTTATTTTTTTGTAATGCGGTTATTTTGGAAGGACTTATATAGTGGAAAGTTATTATAGTATTTTGGGTGCCAGGTTGATTTTGTTGGCATTGGTGGGTGGGCGAAAATTCCGGGTGGTTGGGTAGGTGTTTGCGGAGTGAGACGTGCCCCAGCATACCCTCATGGGTACCTTTCTCTTTCTCACTCTCTCTCTCTCTCTCGCTGGCTCTCTCTCTCGCTGGCTCTCTCTCTCTCGCTGGCTCTCTCTCTCTCTCTCTCTCTCTCTCTCTCTCTCTCTCTCTCTCTCTCTCTCTCTCTCTCTCTCTCTCTCTCTCTCTCTCTCTCTCTCTCTCTCTCTCTCGACTACTCTACTCTCACTCTCTCTCACGGGCTCTCTCTCATGCTCTCTCTCTCTCTCACTCTCTCACTCTCTCTCTGTATATTATTCTCTTTCTCTTGTATATCCGTTTTATGTCGATCGGTCCCTTTTCTGGTACGATCTCCCTGGGTATACATCCATCTGTCCATGTTCATCGTAACTTTCCATTCACCCACTATCACTCATCCCGGTACACACATACTGTACACACGCTCACACACACACACACACACACACACACACATACACACACATATACACACACACACACACACAGCCCGTAGCCTAGTAGGTAGAGCTCTCGTCTCACACACGAGGGGTCGGGGGTTCAATCCCCGGCCGGGCGGAGACAAATTGGGCTTGTCTCCTTTCATGTGTTAGCCTCAGTTCACCTAGCTGTAAATAGGTACCTGGAATAAGTGGACGACGTTGTGACGTCCCATCTGGGGTTGGCAAAAATGGTACAAGGCGAGATGGGTATCATATGGTTCACCTAAACTGATGGCTACCTAAGCCTTCGGGGCGAGACGGTACCGTCTATAGTGAGAATGGTACCATACAGATCCACCCTAAGCCTTCGTTTCCGATGTCGCCAATTGGCTAAAAATACAGACTACACACACATCCACAGCCATTCCAACGATACATATAACACCTACACATATAGGAGGCGGGAAATAACGAGCATGCTCACTCCCGCAATACAACTAGAGTAAGTACACACACAATTAATACATTATACTTGCTCCCAAAGAGAATGCCGGGATACGCGCTCGTGTAAACACCAGCTTTCTTAAATACGGTGAACGGAAATAGAAAACAAAAACAATAAATAAATAAATAAATAAAGAAAGGACAGAAAACAAAAGTCATACGTAATCAAAGTCATACGAGAGATGTCATCTCTATCCTAGAATAATGGTACGGTAAATCAACTCACAACTTTCACACAACACACACACACACACTACCAACCAACCACACACACACACACACACACACATAACCAACCACACACACACACACACACACACACACACATAACCAACCACACACACACACACTACCAACCACACGCACACACACACTACCAACCACACCCACACACACACTACCAACCACACGCACACACACACTACCAACCACACGCACGCACACACACTACCAACCACACACGCACGCACACACACACTACCAACCACACACGCACGCACACGCACACACACACACACACACACACACACACACACACACACACACACACACACACACTATACGCCCACACTACACACCCACACTACACACCACACACCCACACCACACACCCACACACACACTACACACCCACACACACACACTCACACACACATACACACAAGAAAGAAAAGGTTGTGTTTTTTTTGTGGTTTTCTCTGCGGTTTTCGCTGCGGGTTATCACTGTGTAAACAAACTGACAGTGACACATTACTCGCTTTCCAGCCTCTGGCTATAATTCTTAATAATCCGTTTACTTTTATTATCAGCAGTTACCTAGTAACTAGGCGAACAGTAAACATAGTCAGTAACTTGTCAGTAAATCAACTCAATATCTTTCAACAAACCCTTATACCCTTTTATAAATGCGTACTATTATATCTTTCAGCATACCTTGTACATAATGTTTACTGGTCAAACAGCTCCTATGCAATCTTTTATCTCAATCTGGAAAATGATCTGCCAACCTAGTACATAATATTGATCTCGACAAACAGCTCTTATACAACCTCATGCTTTGGTCCGTATTATAAGATAATATATAAGTTAAGAGTTAAGCTAAAAACTGTTCCTCTGTACATTTTCAGCCTACGGCTGCAATTATCAATAAACCGTTTAATATTATTATTACACACACACACACACACACACACACACACACACACACACACACACACACACACGTATCATCCACATCTCCCTTCCTTTTCTTCCCAGGGGTGTTGAGAGAAGGGTGTTTATGGGGAGAGGACAGATTAATGTGTGTGTGTGTGTCCCTTTTTTCAGTGTTGTTGACATAAAGGTGTTGATAGTGAGAGGGCAGATTGTTGGTGTGTGTGTGTTTTTTTTTTTTTTTTTTTTTTTTTTTTTATAAATGTGTGTTTACGATGGATACAGGCACGTTGTTAAATATCCAAAGGAGGTGGGAAGTTGAAATATATGGAGAGGAATATAGAAAACCTGTGATAGGGCAGGATGTGGGTAGGCTAATGTTGTAAGTGCCCATAAATGCGTTGATATATCGTTTAAAACAAGTGGATTGGCAAGCACTGGAAGAGTACAGACTGTAGCTTAAGTATCATAATTATACATAAATTATATTAATGCGATGGTGTGTGAGAGAGTGAGGAGTGTGTGTGAGTGAATGAGTGAGAGCGACTGAGTGTAAAGTGAAGAAACAGTCCTGATGAGATTAGGAAAGGTGTAAGAAAGTGAGTGAGAGTAAGAGAGAAAGTAAGAGTGAGAATGAGTAAGAGTGATGGTAAGGTAGGAGAGGGTGCAGAAGACCTCTAAATATTCTAAGAAGTTATAATTACTTTGTGTGAACAATAGCCTGAAGGGAGTGACCGGAGTCCACGCTTTTAACACGCTTTTCTGTGCCAGAGGGACTTTTAAGGGGGGGGGGGGTCGGTTTTTAGGGACTAGCTTCTCTCTCACGTTTAGTCCCATTAGTTTTCATATTTGAAGACGTTCGGCTTATTATTATGTCGATTTTAAGACTTTTCATCCCATATCTTTGTCAATATTTGGACCTTTCGTGCCATTTCGTGTGTGTGTGTGGGGGGGGGGGGATACTACTGTGTTGCCCTGTGCCCGAAAAATCCCTAGACCACAGAGCCCCACCGAGTTGACGTCTGAGGGAGTGTATAATAGTTAACCCCTTCAGACTCATATGACGCAGAGGTTGCCAGATTAGCAATAAGATAGAGTTCTCTCACTCTTATAATTACCTCTCCAAAATTAGTTTTCTGCCCACAGCTAACTCAAAAACAACTACAGAGGTTGAAGTAACTAAACTAGATGTTTCTAAATACCCCTGATGGTAACAAAGGCTTTAAAGTATCCCTAGTAGGCTCAAAATTGCTTCATATGTCTGAGAGGGTTAATAGTCATGGTGGCAAGTCTAATAAACTCCCTACGTACGTATAGAAATATCTACCCTCACCCCCTTTAGACTAAATGTATAAAACAAATTTAGGTTGAGAAATATGCCAGGCGAAGACTGGTTTCCATTAATTTTACCGCTCGCCAAGACAAAATCGGTACAAGTTAATTAATGAAAACTCATTAAATTCGTCAAACTAATGAAGCAAAATAAGGAGATTAAAAAAACACACCCTTCGCATTATATATGGTTAACATAAAGAAAATAATTTGATGTTATCCAAATAAAATGCTAGCAATGGTGTCAGGTGAAGATGTGATCGCAGTGGCTTGGTTAAATCGTAGCGATTACCTTTCGTGATTCGCTTATTACTATTCTATTACTACCGTGGCGTGATGGTAAAATGACCTGACATAATCTTAAAAAGAACATGGGATTATTTTAACAGTGACGTGAAGGTAGACTACATACATACATACATACATGCAAACAACATACTGTACATATACCCACATAACATACATACTCACATACACATAACATACTGTACATATACCCACATAACATACATACTCACATACACATAACATACTGTACATATACCCACATAACATACATACTCATATACACATAACATACACATACACATAACATACTGTAATATACCCACATAACATACATACTCACATACACATAACATACTGTACATATACCCACATAACATACATACTCACATACACATACCATACTGTACATATACCCACATAACATACATACTCACATACACATAACTACTGTACATATACCCACATAACATACATACTCACATACACATAACATACTGTACATATACCCACATAACATACATACTCACATACACATAACATACTGTACATATACCCACATAACATACATACTCACATACACATAACATACTGTACATATACCCACATAACATACATACTCACATACACATAACATACTGTACATATACCCACATAACATACATACTCACATACACATAACATACTGTACATATACCCACATAACATACATACTCATATATACATAACACACAAACCTACCCTGGCGTGATGGTTAGAATGATGTAACATGAAGGTCCAGGACCCGGATTCACTAGCGGTCGTAGCGTGCGATGTCGTACAGCAACCTACGATCGTTCCTAAGGGAGTGCGGAAGGTGTATTCACGAACGCATCGTTGAGCTCCCTTACGGCTCCCTTTCGGTTATTTTCACCCAGGCTTCTCTTGACCAATCAGGCGCTTGGCCTTTGTAAATAAACAATAATTATGTCACCCACATGACCGAAGCGCCAAGAAAAACCTAATATAATTTAATTTATGAGCTTTTCATTGTTTAGCATGGCTAATTCGATCCACCACAGCCAACAGGAAGAAGAATAGAGTATCTTGTGAATTGATGATAAGAAATTAGCCTAGCTAGGCTACAGGGAACCCTGTTAAGTGGCCCAAGTTAAAGGATTTCCGCTGTCCTCCTTGTTTAGATGAAGTTGCAGGCTGGTTATGTTCGCGTCTAATTTGACTGCATTTAATTACAAAATTATCCCACGGCCAGCTGTTATTTACCCCCCTGCTGGAAATATATATGGTGATGACAATAAGTCATGGGGGATGAGGGGGGGTAAAGCCCCCCTTAACCCTATTGCCCAACAGTTGGCCATGGGATATAATGATAGGTTGAGGGGGGCTTTTGTCCCCCTCACCTCCCATGACTTATTGCCATCATCAAATATATTACCAGCATGGGACTAATAACAGCTAGGCTAGTTAACAATGAGGACGGTACGCCTGCAAACACCATCTTTACCTTCTAGGCTTCTACTTTACTATGTTTAGGCTACACCAAGCTAGGCTTTGCTAGCCTAACCAAAATACCATACGTAGGCCTAACTTTTCTAGCCTAAATAGCCCTAACTTTTTCAAAATAAACCTAGGTTATAGCCTAGGCTAGGCTAAACAAAAATATTCACATCATATAGGCTAGCCTATTAATATTTTTGGTAAATTTCTATAATTGCACCTATACGAGCTAAAAAAAATATTGTATTTAACAGGAAGGTACGACGAGGTAAATGATGTGGTATAGGTGGCAATATGCGGAAATAGATTATAAGGGCATTCTTCCCCCTCTGACAAAAGTCTATCAATCTAGATGTGAAACCGATTTTACAATGGTTCAGAGACATTAGCCTAACCTAACAACCTTACCTAACCTATCCTAGTATTATGGGTGGGGGCTGCCGCCCCCACACCCCCGCTGGTTGGGTAAAACGGTAGAAATCCAGTTGGGGTGGAGTGAGTAACCGTAGATTTTCGTAAGGGGGTCAGAGGGGGCGGAATGTTCTTATAATCCATTTCCACATATTGCCACCTACTCCACATCACTTACCTCGTCGTACCTTCCTGTTAAATACAATAATAATTTGTTTAGCTCGTATAGGTGTAATTATAGAATAATTCCTTATTTTTTTTGTTTAGGCGAGGCCTAGAGTAATTCTTTTCATAATTGTTTTCCTGTGATAGGCTACTTTTAAATTTGTTGAGGAAATATGCTACCCTAATCTAACCCAGCTAGGCATTGCTAGCCTAACCAAAATACCATACATAGGCCTAACTTTTCTAACCTAAATAGCCCTAACGTTTTCAAAATAAACCTAGGTTATAGCCTAGCCTAGGCCTAGGCTAGGCTAAACAAAATTATTCGCAACACCATTTATTTGTTTATTTTTTAGGCTAGGCCTAGGGTAATTCTTTTCATCATTTTGTTCCTGTGATACTTTCAACTTTGTTGAGGAATAGGCTACCCTAATCTAACTCGGAGGTGGTGGGGAGTTGGAATAAAACATTTCCGCAATAAATGAGGATTAAAATCTACTAATGGTAGGCTACGTGTTGTCGCAGCACATGAATTTGTGCATCAATTAACCTTGACTAGGTCTAGGCTGGCATATGTAGGCTATTCATAGCTTAATTCGGCCTGTCATAAAACATTAAGGATACAAATATATTCATACTTTGTATTAAATGCCTTAATGGTGTTGTAAACACAAGTTAACAATCATATTGCGCTATTATTGCCTCAATACTGACTTAGTGTGTCATAAAGAGCTATACTGCAGACGAATTTGTTATGGTCGCGGGTTGTGTTATCGATATTTGTGTACCTATATCTGGGTCAAATTCATGTAAGGGTGGTCTGGACCACCCTTTGCGAAAGGGGCTTCCTACGATCAAATATGGCCGCTACGACGCTTCGTGAATACCAGCGTTGAGTCGTAAGGGAATTTTCGGATCGTACGACCGTTAGTGAATCCACCTCCAGGCTCTCATAACCTACGACAGACTTGAACAATTCAGCTGATGTTCAACTATTTTGGAAGAGTCCACCTAGAAATGGATGCGAAATATATAGCCCTTTTGCTGGAACTCCCCCCCCCCCCCCTTAGTTACAAGAGGCTAGCAGTCACTAATTCTCACCTCGTCATACCTTACCTTTTGATACCTTTTGATACCTTTTGATGTGTTCGCCACTCTTCTAGCGGCACCAAGGAGCGCGACGCCCCTCGTTATGGGTGGTGATTTGGTGCAGTAGACTGTTTGAAGCGACAGCTCGCTCCCTTGCGAGGATGGGCTTGTCTGGCACTTTTTGCAGTTCGACATCTAGGGCTCTCTTGAAGTTGTCTAACGAGATGTCCCTCATGTCTCTTACTCGCCGTGGGAGTTTGTTGAAGAGACGTGGGCCTCTGTGTGATAACCAGCCCTCTCGCAGAGAGCCCATAGCACCCCTGTTATTCATCCGGGGGATTTCGCATTCCCAGCCTCTCCTATTACTGAATTTCATGACTATCGGAGTATGTAGGTTTGGTACTAAACCCTCTGCGATTTTCCATAGTGAATTTGTCATAGTGGGTGACGTTATGCGAGAGTATTATTGTTTTAACATAATCTTACTAATGACGTGATATGATGGTAATAAGGCTGTAATATGATCGTAATGGTAACATGGCAGGATAACCTCGTTATAATGACGTCATACGATAAAATTATGTGATACTTGTGTGATAATTGCAATGGTAACATGGTACTCTAGTCCATTAGCCACATAACCTTTATAATGACATGGAGACATGATTGTCAAACCGACGTTATAATATGCCATAAAAGGTGTAATGACTTGAGACCGCGTTTTTTGGCCTTATTACGACCGTGATTATAAGGCCGGATGCTGTGTGACTGTTAAGGGGGCCCACCTCGTTTTGTTTTCTCTATCCCTCTCTCTCTGGGTTTTATTCATTCGGCCCCATTCTGCCAACTGTTTTAAGACGTTTATCCCCATCCAGGTGTCAATTTTAACGCTCGCCAGCATATTTAAAACAAAATTGACAGCTGGCTAAATTTGTAAATTTTTAGATTCCGGATTTTTCCATACAATGCTGGCTCGCTATTGCTAGCCAGGAAGAAATAGACACCTGGATGGGGATACAATTCTGAAAACAGTAGGCTGAATGGATACAACCCAGAGAAAAAGAGAGAAAGGAAGCAGGTTATCTCCCTCAACAAACACCGTGTCAAGGCTCAAGGTTTACACAGTGTTTCATACATTAGTCTATTCCCACACTTCCGGAGTGTTTTTCATACATACCTAACTTAATCTAACTTGACTTTGAATGTAGTGTAAGTCTAATTTTGCCTAAAGTAACTTAAAGGAAGTTTAACTTTTCCACTTTAACCTATCTGGTGTTATAGGTAACGCCAGCGAACTTGACATTAATCTTGATCCTTTAACTTTTTAAAACTCGAAATAAATTAAAGCAATCGGGCTTACGTTTCTATCATTTGGGAAGAGTCCACCAAGAAATAGGTGTGGATATTTACAACCAGTTTGCTCTAGGCCCTTTTGAGTTACAGAGAGGTCAGGGATCAAGATTATTATCCAGTTTGTTGGCGCTACCTATAGTGTGTTTCATCCTACTCTAGCAAACTTTTGGATCTCATTACCCCATCAACTAACCTTTTATTAATTTCACGTAACTAATTTAACAACCAACCTAGCCACTCGTATTTTGACCTTAAATTTAACTTAACCTTTTTGATTAACCGATTTAGAATTATAAATCAAGCAAGTGCAGTGTGGACAATAAAGAAGTTAATAATAATATTATATACCGGTAAGGATTTAAATCAAATGCACTTAAGGGGGAATGGACTGGGTGTTTTTTCTGGCCCCCTTCTCTCTCGTGTTTATCCCCATTGGTTTTTAGATTTTAAGACATTCGGTTAATTAGTTTGGCGATTTTATTACTTTACGCCCCATTTTGATGTCAATATTAAGACCTTTCGTGCGAGCGAGCCTGTAATTTTAAAAGTAAAAATGTACACATTTATTTTGAGGGAGGGGGGGGGGGGGTCTAGGGGGTGTTTTTTTACAGGTTGATGGAGGTCGTGGGAGGAAACTAAACAAAAATAAAAAGATGAAAACAATAAGCAAATAAATACGCCCTCTCCCCTTAGAGACGAATTATCCCTAATAAACCAAGGCCCCATAGCTACCACCAGGAACCCAGCAGACTCGCTGTGTCACCTCCTGTTTCATACACAGTCATGCACCACAAGGTTTACAAGCACGCTAATTAACCCCTTCTGTACCGGCGACGTCTTTTTAGTTTTAGTCTAGTTCTATTCAGGTGATTTTTGGCAGTTTAACCCATTCAGGACCGGCGACGTCTTTGTCATTATATTCTGGCAACTATTATGCGATGTTATTCAGTTTACAAAGGGCAACCAGCAATTAACAAGCTTCGAACTATCTCGCTTAACCGTTTTTACTACCACAGATCCTTCTAAAACTGCAAACAATCGTCAAAATATTGCTAGAATAAAACTAAAAAGACATCTCGGTATAGAAGGGGTTAAGACGGCTCTGTGGTAGCAAAAAGGGTTAAGCGAGATAGTTCGAAGCCTGTCAATTGCTGGAGGCCCTAATTAAATTGAATACAATCGTGTGACAGTAGCTAGAAAATAATAATAAAGACGTTGCCGGTACAGAAGGGGTTAAATTAAGGGGTCTGGCCCATCATGTATTTCACTAATGGTTGTGTAATCAGGTTTTCCAGATCATAACCTAACCTAGGCTATATAACTTTACCTATCCAGTCCAAACCTAACTAACCTAGCCTTATCTGACTTTAGCTAACTTAATCGATCCGAACCGAACTGAACTGAACTAAACTAAAGTGTTAAAATAGAATAAACTAACCTACTGTACAGCACCTCAAAATGCAACAACTCGAGTGGAAGCGATTGGGTTTGTGAACGAAATACTCCGGCTCCTACCTGGAACCGCTGTGTCACCTCTCGCTCCATGCACAGTCATGCACCACAAAGTTTACAAGCACTGTAATTAAGAGGTCCGGGCCATCATTCATTTCTGGCTGATGGTTACGTAATCCTACATTTCACACCATAACCTCATCTGTGCTGTCTAAGTTTTCCTATCTCATCGAAACCTTGCTAACCCAACCTTACTCTTCATTACCGTACCTAATATGACTGTAATCTTAAAACTAAATGTGGGCAGACAAGCAACTCTAGTGTAGCGATTGGACTCCCACCAGGAACCAACCAACCAACCACTCGCTGTGTCGCAGGTTTGATGCATAGTCATGCACTACAAATCTTACAGGATATTACAGATGGTGATTCGTCATGCATTTCACACGTTTTTTTATTATATTATTGAGTAGCTGGTTATTAATTTTCGATTGGATATGTGTTGTATGGCCTAATACATGTTATGAGTAATGCCATCTTATTAATGCGTTATGCAATTTAGCCCCTTAACTACAAGATTTTAATTTAAACTGAATTAAGATTATGCAATTTATCCCCTTAATTAAATGCAAGATAAGTATTTAAGCTGAAGTTAAGCTTCACAATAAATTAGAAGCGAAAGTAGGCCTATGTCGTTTCCCAAAACCGTAGCTTAGTGTCCTCTTTTGTGTATACTGTATATAGTCATATGGTTGCAATCAGATTGAAATATGACTGACATTGTTGCGGTGATTCTGTTAATTCAACAATCCACAAAATACTGTTACTGGAAATATAGTGTAATTGTTAGTTCTTTGTATTATGTGCTGTTTATACATATATATTTTCGTGTACTGGTTTGGTCATACGTAACTCCTTACACGTGGATTGAACCAAATATCACTGTACAAGGCTGTATATACGGTATATACCCGGTATATATACACACATACCTTATAATATCTATTTTAAGTTAAGAATTTCACGATTGATAAAGGTTTTCATATGTTATGATTTGAAAAGATTATATAAAAGTTATCTTAAACAAGAATGCATTTACTTGTATCAGGTTTGAAAAGATTGATTTCCCTGCAAAATGTGTAAACGTTCGATTTAATTTCTTTTCTAGGGAATTACACGATCTTTTAGTTTTTCATTGCCGTAAGTTCATAGCCTGCATTTCTTATATATATTTCATTCCGCCTATCTATAGCCTTTTAGATGTACATATTTTTAGTTATATATATTAGTGTTTATATTTAATATGCAATGTTTTTATTTATGGTTTATTGATTTAACTGTTCACATTCATTGATTTTTTGTGTTCTATATATTCCAATATTACATTTTACATGTTTACGAATGTTTGTGCTACATTTATTGTTGTGTATTTTAATATTAAAGTTACATATGTTTATATATCGCTTTTTAATCTAGTTAAATATAAACTCACGTATTTCATTATCTCCACAGGTAAGCTCCCGAACATCCAGTAAGAGGTGTGCCAGGTACGCCGGACATACCCAGACCACGGTACGTACTGTACATTCGCTAATAGGAACACTCATCTGTACATACACTCATCTATACGCACACCATCTATACGCACACCCATCTATATGTACATTCATCAATTATGTACACTCATGCGTATGCTCACCTACACATACACTTACACATATAATTACCCATATGTACGGTAATACATAAACTCATCTCGAAATTATCATGGAACTATTGATTTTGACTGTACACCTAGTCATGCGTACAGTCAAACGTACTCTGTCCTGAAGCCATAGCTTTCTTACATGCACACACTCTCTCACTCACACTCACTCACTCACTCACACACACACACGTTTTACTCTTCACTCGCCTTTGTAGTATGCTATCTTTTCGCTCATGTGTTTGTTATTGTGTTCATTTAATTCTCTCTCTCTCTCTCTCTCTCTCTCTCTCTCTCTCTCTCTCTCTCTCTCTCTCTCTCTCTCTCTCTCTCTCTCTCTCTCTCTCTCTCTCTCTCTCTCCGCTACCTTTCTCTTTCTCTCTCCTCTCTTTCTCTCTCTCTCTCTCCGCTCTCTCCCTCTCTCTCTCTCTCTCTCTCGCTCTCTCTCTCTCCTCTCTCTCTCTGTTACATGATATTTGCATTAGAATATAGCCTCTAATGCATTGTGTCGCGATACAGCCGAGTCACTGAAGTTTCCTTTTCCCTTTTTATTATCATTATTACCGGTTTTATTATTATATTTGTTTTACCTTTTCATTTTTTATTGTTATTATATATATATATATATATATATATATATATATATATATATATTTTGTTTTGTATTTTGTGTTTATATATTTGTTTATTTTATACTTTGTCATTAAATATTGTTCATGGGTGTTCTTTTTATTATTATTGTTATTAATTGTTTTGCTTTGTCATTATTCAATATTGCTCATGTGGTGTTTTATAGCTTGTGTGCTTATTGTTCCGTCGTGTTCTTGACGACGTCAGTGCTCGATTTATTGCTTGTAGCTAATAACTACGTTGCAGAAAATGATGGCCGATTCAAATTACTGCCGAAGTTGTTTGTGTGTGTGTGTATGTGTGTGTGTGTGTGTGTGTGTGTGTGTGTGTGTGTGTGTGTGTGTGTGTGTGTGTGTGTGTGTGTGTGTGGTGTGTGTGTGTGGTGTGTGTGTGTGTGTGTGTGTGTGTTTGTGTGTGTGTGTATGTGTGTGTGTGTGTGTGTGTGTGTGTGTGTGTGTGTGTGTGTGTGTGTGTGTGTGTTACATCGATACAAACTACTCACATTATACAGTCGCTACTATGCAGTCTGGCTTTGAATATAATATAAAGAACAATAACGAAGAGAGAGTGTATTTGTATGTTATATTTAAGTATACCAGTAACTGTTTACTGATGGTCTCTATCTACAAATATAATTATGTGGTTCTATAATAGTATGTTTAAATAACCAAACCTTCTCCGTGTTTGTTAAAATTAAAGGACTTAAGGGAAGATGTGCCGTTTTCCTGGTCCCCTTTCTTCCTCATGCTTATCCCCATTAGTTTTAAGATTTTAAGACGTTTTCCCCATTAGTTTGTCGTTTTTAATGAGCAAGGTCCATGTACCTTGGAAATAATGGAACATTTAAATCCACGAAAGGATTGAGGTGAAAGACTGGCAAACAAACATTAACCTTATTTTGTCCGAAGTGGGGTTTTTTTTATTTATTTTTTATTTTACTTTGTCTCGCTCCATTAGTTTTGGAGATTTTAAGACGTTTCACCCCATTAGCTTGGCGATAAGAAGCTTCACCCCATTCAGGTGTCGGTTCCTTTCTGAGCGAGCAATAGCATAACAGAAGTCCTTCTTAAACTGCTTAAAATCGTCCAAATTTAAGCAAGACCAAGGGTAAATAGGCGTCACCGTGCTGAAGGGGTTAACTGAGTCAGTCTGTTGGTGGGGACTTTTTTTCGGCCTTCATTCGAGCGCTTCCCGGGATTGATTCGCCTTGTCCCAGTTTCCCAGTTTGGTTTGCAAGAAGATGAGTACTGGTTGTATTAATGTTAGCCGGGACAGAAAGGGGTAACTATAGGACATGTACAGTAGGGGGGGGGGGGGGGGGATTATCAAAGGGTATGTGAGGTTATTTGGGCATATGTTTATCTTCCTTGCAATGGTATGTAGAGTTTTGTTTGAAAGATGGTGAGTACTGGTTGTATTAATGTTAGCCGGGACAGAACGGGGTAACTAGGACATGTACAGTAGGGGGGGGGGGGGGGGGTGAGGGTGGGGGTGGGGGGTTTGTGGTAGGGGGGGGGGGGGGGGGTGGTGGGGGGGGGGGGGGTGGGGGTGGGGGGGGTGGGGGTGATTATTAAGGGGAGGTTTTTAGTTTTTCCTAGACTTCCATCAAGCTTGAAATTACACCCCCTTGACCCCCTTTCAAAATAAATTTGTACATTTTTCGGTAGAAAATTTCCCGGCCGAAGGCCGGTTCCTCTTAAATTACAGGCTCGCTGTCGCTCGCCAGGAAAAAATCGACACCTAAATGGCACTAAAGGTCTTAAAAGTGACATAAATGGGGTGAAACTTCTTAAAATCGCCTAACTAATGGGGCGAACGTCTTAAAATTTCAAAAGCAATGGGGCTACACATGAGGGAGAAAGGGGCAAAGAACAAAAATCCCTCAAGTGGAAATCTCCCCTTAATGTTTGCCAAGATAGAACGGGGTAACTAAGGCATGCGTGGGTAGTGGATTATTAAAGGGTATAAAATTATGAGGTTATATTTAAGGGGAGGGTTTCAGTTGATTCCCTAGACTTCCATCAAGCTTGAAATTACACCCCCTTGACCCCCTTTCAAGATAAATTTGTACATTTTTCGGTAGACAAATTTCCCGGCCGAAGGCCGGTTCCCTTTAAATTACAGGCTCGCTATCGCTCGCCAGGAAAAAAATCGACACCTAAATGGCACGAATGGTCTTAAAATTGACAGAAATGGGGCGAGGGTTCTTAAAATCGCCAAACTAATGGAGCAAGCGTCTTTAAATCTCACAAGCAATGGGGCTATACATGAGGGAGAAAGAGGTTCAGAAAAAAATCCTCCAGGTGGAAATCTCCCCCTAACTCCTAGGTTATAAAGTGTAAACATGGTTTTTGTTTACTTAGTTACGGGGATATTTAGGGTATATTTATATTGTGCAGGGCTTCTGGGGTATATATTTAGGGTATATTTATATTGTGCAGGGCTTATGCGGTATATATTTAGGGTATATTTATATTGTGCAGGGCTTCTGGGGTATATATTTAGGGTATATTTATATTGTGCAGGGCTTATGCGGTATATATTTAGGGTATATTTATATTGTGCAGGGCTTATGGGGTATATATTTAGGGTATATTTATATTGTGCAGGGCTTATGGGGTATATATTTAGGGTATATTTATATTGTGCAGGGCTTCTGGGGTATATATTTAGGGTATATTTATATTGTGCAGGGCTACTGGGGTATATATTTAGGGTATATTTATATTGTGCAGGGCTTCTGGGGTATATATTTAGGGTATATTTATATTGTGCAGGGCTTATGCGGTATATATTTAGGGTATATTTATATTGTGCAGGGCTTATGCGGTATATATTTAGGGTATATTTATATTGTGCAGGGCTTATGCGATGGTTGTATATTTTTGTAGGGTTTATGTTTTGTTTTGTTATCTTTTGATGCAGGGTTCGAGCTCTGTCTCGAGTCGCAGGGCTTATGCGGTATAAAAAAGGAAAACTGGGGTTAATGCCATTGTATATACATACAGACAGACACAGATAGGAAGGCATACATATAATTTAAGTTAGCGGTAAATCATCTGGTCATATGTAAATTTTACTTGTTTGTTGATGGCATAATTTGATTCGTAAACTGATAGGATATTTATTCGCAAATATTTCTATAAACATGTTATGTAATGTACTACAGGGTGGCGATGAATTTGGTTGTCCTTTCTATGCCTCCAATAAGGAGAGATTCTGATTTATTTGTTTATTAGTTTTTTTAGTTTCCTCTCTAGACCTCCATCAACCTTAAAAAAATACCCCCAAGATACATTTGTGCATTTTTCGTTAACAAAATGTCCCCCCCCCTCCCCCCCTCTTTAAGTCAACTAGGAAACTGAATTATGCGCCTCTTTGTAAAATTTTGTTTGAAGGATGAGGCGTACGGGTGTATTAATGTTAGCTGTGGCAGAACGGTGTAAATGGGGCGTGCGGGGGTGGTGGAGGGTGATAGATGTGATACTGTTTAGTGTGTGTGTGGGGGGGGGGGGGGGGTGATACGGCTTTGTAGTATATCCGTCAAGCTTAAGATTACAGCCCCTTGAGCCCCTTTCAAGATAAATTTGTACATTTTCGGTAGAAAAATGTCTCGGCTGAAAGCCGCTTCCTCTTAAATAACAGGCTCGCTATCGCTCGCCAGGATAAAATCGACACCTAAATGGCACGAGAGGTCTTAAAATTGACAGAAATGGGTCGAAAGTTCTTAAAATCATCAAAATAATGGGGCGAACGTCTTAAAGTTAGAAAAACAATGGGGCTAAACATGAGGGAGAAAGAAGTCAAGAAAAAAATCCCTCAAGTGGAAATCTCCCTTAGGCTACCATAGTGCGGTGGGAATATAAACATGATTAGATTAATATCCAGTATTCGAGAATGGATAATAAGTCGTAGGCGTGTGCATAAACCTTTAACCGTCTTGGTGGTGTAATGGGTAAGGTGTCTTAAAAATCTGGGTATGATAACCCGGGCTCGAATCCTGTTGGATCACATATATGCTTTCATTAATTTCATTGGAGGTGTTTGGTGTTGTGGTGAAAATAATAAAACAATAGATTATGTATTTATTTGTGTATTGTTAGGGCGATTTTGTTCAGCGTAGGAATTTATAGTTTTTGATCGAACGCTTTGTCGAAATTGAAGATTATGATGCGTAGTTGATGGTTGTGTTAGTTATATTTTACCATTTTTGCAGGAATTAGTTATATTTTTGCGGCGATGACAAGTTGGGTTGCATTAATTCGAGTCGCTTTATAATCCTGCCACGCACCATCCCACTGGGATTTATTGTGTTGGAGGGGAAGTAGGTTAGTAGTGTCTGTGTGTGTGTGGGTTGGATATTGTGATGTGTGGGTGTGTATTGAGGATATGTTGTGTGGTTATTAGTGATGTGCGGGTGTGTATTGAGGATATGTTGTGTGGGTATTGTGATGTGTGGGTGTGTATTGAGGATATGTTGTGTGGTTATTGTGATGTGCGGGTGTGTATTGAGGATATGTTGTGTGGGTGTGTATTGAGGATATGTTGTGTGGTTATTGTGATGTGTGGGTGTGTATTGAGGATATGTTGTGTTGTGTGGGGAGTGTGTTGTGTGGGTGTGTACTGAGGATATGTTGTGTGGGTATTGTGTTGTGTGGGTGTGTACTGAGGATATATTGTGATGTGTGGGTTTGTACTGAGGATATATTGTGTGGGTGTGTATTGAGGATATGTTGTGTGGGTATTGTGATGTGTGGGTGTGTACTCAGGATATGTTGAGTGGGTATTGTGATGTGTGGGTGTGTACTGAGGATATGTTGTGTGGGTATTGTGATGTGTGGGTGTGTACTGAGGATATGTTGTGTGGGTAGTGTGATGTGTGGGTGTGTATTGAGGATATGTTGGTGTGGGTTGGGTAGTGTGTTGTGTGGGTTTGTATTGAGGATATCTTGTGTGGGTATTGTGATGTGTGGGTGTGTACTGAGGATATGTTGTGAGGGTATTGTGATGTGTGGGTGTGTATTGAGGATATGTTGGTGTGTGTTGGGTAGTGTGTTGTGTGGGTTTGTATTGAGGATATATCTGTGTGGGTATTGTGATGTGTGGGTGTGTACTGAGGATATGTTGTGAGGGTATTGTGATGTGTGGGTGTGTATTGAGGATATGTTGGTGTGGGTTGGGTAGTGTGTTGTGTGGGTTTGTATTGAGGATATCTTGTGTGGGTAATGTGATGTGTGGGTGTGTATTGAGGATATGTTGGTGTGGGTTGGGTAGTGTGTTGTGTGGGTTTGTATTGAGGATATGTTGTGTGGGTAGTGTGATGTGTGGGTGTGTATTGAGGATATGTTGTGTTGTGTGGGTGTGACTGTTGCGTATGGGTGTATGTATGGTAATGGGAGGTTGGACACTTATTATATTGAGTGGTTCATAACCCTGCCACTCATTAGCCCACTGTGGTATACAATGTTGAAGGGGATCTGGGTCAATAGTGTGTGTGTGGGTGTGGGTGTGTATTGAGTAGATGTAGTTTTGTGTGGGTGGGTGTTGTGGATGTGTTGGTGTGTTGTGTTGTGTGTATGGGTGAGTAGTGTAGGATTTTATATATATATATATTTTTTTTTTTTTTTTTTGGGGGGGGGGATATTACTAGTATAATTATTTATTTTATATTATTTATTTATGTATTTATTTTTCCGGGGAGAGGGGGGGGGGGGGGATTGTTGTCCACGCGTGATTTTTTCTTGGCTGATAATACGTGTTTTAGTTCAGTTATATATTACCACAACTCTTATTGTGCTTCATTATTACCACAACTCTTATTGTGCTTCATTATTACCTAACACACTTCATTGATAGTGATGCGTCCAACGAGAGAGAGAGAGAGAGAGAGAGAGAGAGAGAGAGAGAGAGAGAGAGAGAGAGCGATAGCGAGCCAGCATTGTATGGAGAGATCCGGCTTAGCCGGAGAAATTTTTCTATCAAAAAAATGTACAAATTTAGCTTGCTGTCAAAACAAAAATATATATATACTGGCTCGCTACCGCTCGCTAGAAAAATATTGACACCTGGATGGGGGTAAACGTCTTAAAATAATAGGCTGAATGGGGCCGAATGGATACAAGCCAAAGAGAGAGGGAGAGAAAGAGAAAAAAAAAGCGAGGTGGGCTCCCTTAACTCAGAAGACTGGTATAATTATGTTCCCTAACGTCAAGCAGAGTTAACCCTTTCAAGCTCCAAAACGCATTTATTTGTTTTGTTTCCTGGCTAAAATTAGACGTTTTTATGCAGATTAGGAAGGGTGTATGGAAGTCAGGGGGTTGATTGAGATCGCCTTTACGCTTTTAATACCCACAGATCCTTCCTAAGCTGCATGAAACCGTATAATGATAGCCAAAATAAACTGCTAAAACGCGTCAGAGCTTCAAAGGGTTAATTAATAAGCTTAGGTAGTGTCTCATAACATTCCACCTTCTATGTTCATCCTTTCCAACCTTGAAATGTAATAACTTTATAGGCTTCCTTAAGGGGGTGACCTGCTTTTTGTTATTTCTGTCCTTTTCTCTCTTTTTCTGGCTTATATCCATTCGGCCCCATTCAGCCAACTATTTTAAGACGTTTATCCCCATCTAGGTGTCGATTTCTTCCTGGCGAGCGAGAGCGAGCCAGCATTATATGAAGAAATCCGGCTTCGCCGGAGAAATTTTCTAATCGAAAAATTTACAAATTTAAACTGTCAAAATAAAAAATAATGCTGGCTCGCTACCGCTCACCAGTAAAAAATTGACACCTGGATGGGGATAAACGTCTTAAAACAGTAGGCTGAATGGGGCCAAATGGATACAAGCCAGATAAACATAGAAAAGGACAGAACAAAACCAGGTCACCCCCCTTAACTTTCTCATCACCCTGTTCTGTTTTCATTCTCGCCCTTCAGAGGAAAATAATAACACTTACTTATTGTCTGACATTAATATCTTCTTGGTTTTTATAAAATAATTTTTATATGTTCGAAGACCGGTTCTTCCTAAATTACAGGCTCGCTATAGCTCGCCAGGAAAACATCGACACCTAAATGGAACGAAAGGTGTTAACATTGACCAAGAAATGGGCGAGTCATAACATTTGAGAACTAATGGGGCTAGACATGAAAGAGAAGGGAGTTCAGAACAAAAGAATGAATACTTCCTCTTGAGAGTGTACCGTAGCTTCATTCTTCCCAACCTTGAGCTTTAATCAGTTTATAGGCTGGCTTAACTTTCTTTCCTGAGCCAGGGTGTCAAACCGGGGCAATTCTGTTTGAAGACTTAAATTAATGTGAGAAGGAATACAAGAAACTGGATATAAAATAACATTGTGTTTATCCATGTCATCACTTCCAAAGGCAGTGATTGAACCTATAATATAGACCATATTTGTAAACTTATACAATAATAAAGACTAAAAAGAATGGATTCGGCTTTCGCTTGACACCTTGCTTTCCTCCCAACCCCTGCTATCTTCATTCACGACCTTGACGGCAAATAATGACGGTATAGGATTTGTGTTGTTAAGGGGGGTCACCGTTTTTTTTTTTACCTCCCTCTCCTTTTCTCTCTTTCCCTGGCTCTCGGCCCCATTCAGCCAACTGTTTTAAGATGTTTATCCCCATCTAGGTGTCGATTTCTTCCTGGCGAGCGATAGCGAGCCAGCATTGTATGGAGAAATCCGGCTTCGCCGGAGACATTATTCTATCGAAAAATGTACAAATTTAGCTTGCTTGTCAAAACAAAATTATATATATAAAATATTGAAAATATTGACACCTGGATGGGGGTAAACGTCTTAAAACAGTAGGCTGAATGGGGCCGAATGGATACAAGCCAGAGAAAAAGAGAAAAGGGGAGAAAAAAAGAGGTGACCCCCCTTAACTTTCTTCCCCATCCCGTTCTATTTTCATTCCCGACCTTGACGGGAAATGATGGCAGTCTCGCTTTTGGGTTCTCTCAGCTCCAGTGTATAGGAGTTGTGTTGTTAAGTTGGAGGGTTATCAGGCCTATTTAATTATATTATGTTGGGCATGATTGTTTTACCTTCAGGATTATTAGGATTTAGGATTTTTGTGATTTTTTTTTTTTTTTTTTAGGGTTAAATATTTCCTGTTAAGTTGTTATGGTTGTTTTAGCTCCAGAAATGTAAGGATTTAGGATTTTGTCCAAGTTATCTAGCCATATATTTTGTCCAAGTTATCTAGCCATATATTTTGTCCAAGTTATCTAGCCATATATTGTGTCCAAGTTATCTAGCCATATATTTTGTCCAAGTTATCTAGCCATATATTTTGTCCAAGTTTCTAGCCATAAAGTAATATTTTGTCCAAGTTATCTAGCCATATATTTTGTCCAAGTATATCTAGCCATATTTTGTCCAAGTTATCTAGCCATATATTTTGTCCAAGTTATCTAGCCATATATTTTGTCCAAGTTATCTAGCCATATATTTTGTCCAAGTTATCTAGCCATATATTTTGTTCGTTATATAGTTATTTTGGCTCCAGTTTATTTGTGTTAACAGTTGGAGGGTTATCAGGCCATATACTTTGTTGTTATGGATGTTTAAGCTCCAGGATTATAAGGATGTTGGATTCTTAAGTCAGAAGTCTATCAGGCCATATACTGTATATATACATATTTTGTTATCTTCAGGCAATTTCATATAACTTGATAGTGACTCATAGATACTATATATTCTACTTACATAATTATAGTCCATTCATTATACAGTAGGTAGACCAGAAATCGTGACCCCCAACATCTCCTAAGTCAAAAAGGATTTCGGTATTTGAGCTGTTATTTCTACCATTGGAGAAATGTCCGCCAGGGTTTAGGTGTGGAAATTTACAGCCAGTTTGCTTTAGCCCTGTCACGATTTCTGACCTACCTCTAATGCATGGACTATAGACCTACTCCATTTAGATTCAAGAGTACAAGATTGCCATACCGAAAATAAGACTACTGCAATGCAACCGAACTTTTGTATTGGAGTTTACCAAATTTTGCAAGATACGGTAGGCCTATACTGTATACTAATGGCGTGCGAAGGAGTAAGAGAAAGGTGTTGGTCTCTCTCTCTCTCTCTCGCTCTCGCTCTCTTTCTTTTTCTCTCGCTCTCTCATTATACCGGATGTCAGTGTGGTGTGAATGTGTAATAGGAAAGTGTGTCTGTGTTTTGTTGCTGCTTTCCTCATTCCGCCTGCCTGTGTTGGGGGTGTTGGTATGTTCGACCACGCGCACTGCAGTCTACAGTGGCTAGTTATTTACACACACACAAGCACTGTCACACACACACACACACACACACACACACACACACACACACACACACACACACACACACACACACACAACAGCACTGTCCACACACACAACACACACACACAAAACAACACACACCCCACACACTACACACACAAACACAACAACACACACCGTGGCGTAACTGATAGCGCGTCTGGCTCATAACCAGAAGGTCCCGGGTTCGAGACCCGGGCGGGGGAGAGACATTTGGGCAAGTTTCCTAACGGTGTAGCCTCTGTTCACCTAGCAGTATAAATAGGAACCTAGTATAAGTGGACGAAGTTGTGACGTGCCATCTGGGGTTGGTGATCGGTTACAAGGTGAGATGGGTATCGTACAGGTCAACCTAAGCTACTGGTCAACCTAAGCCTTCGGGTGAGAGTGGTACCGTAGTGAGAATAGTATCGTACAGATTAACCCTAAGCCTTCGTTTCCAGATGTCGCCAATTGGCTAAAATACAGACTACACACACAGAAGACCATTCCAATTCCACGATACAAACACTGACACACTGCATCTCACGCAATATATTCCCAGTTAAGGAGGCGCGATAATAATGAGCTTAGCTCGCACAAGATACATAGTTAGTTTATGTATCTTGAGCTCGCATTGCGTGGATTCCCCTTGACGAACAAGCAAGTGAAGTGAACACACACACACACACACACACACACACACACACAACACAACACAACAACACACACACACACACACACACACACACACACACATTGCTTACTATGTTTATTAATGTTAATAGTAGTACATACGCACAAACAAAGTAACAACACACCGTTTCAAATTGATAAACGCCTTACACAAGGAAATAAAATAATATATATATATATATATATTTATATATACCTACAGTATGTATATTATTAATTAACTACAAACAGATACCACTCGTTATCCAGGTTAATCAGATTGCCTATTTGCTTAATGCCCACCCCGCGTAAATGAAGAATATACTTTAAATTAGCATGTTATTTAATTTAAATGATGCTCGCACCTTGTTACTTTACTGTCTTACTGCTGCTCGGGTAATTAGGTTCAAGGAGTTGGATCGTTTTTTTGTTTATCTTTCTCTCATTTTCTCTTTCCCTGGCTTGTATCCATTCGGCCCCATTCAGGTGTCAATATCTTCCTGGTGAGCGATAGCGAGCCAGCATTGTATGGAGAAATACGGCTTCGCCGGAGACATTTTTCTATCGAAAAATGTACAAATTTAGCTTGCTGTCAACACAAAAAAATATATATATGCTGGCTCGCTACCGCTCGCCAGGAAAATATTGACACCTGGATGGGGGTAAACGTCTTAAAACAGTAGGCTGAATGGGGCCGAATGGATACAAGCCAAAGAGAGAGGGAGAGAAAGATAAAGAAAAGCGAGGTGGGCGCCCTTAAGAAGTTGGGGGTTGATGTTTTGATGTTTAACTTCTGGGGTCGGTGTAGTTTGGGTTGTCTAGGGAGTGGTTGGGTTGTGTGTGTGTGTTTTTGTTTTTGTTTTTTTTTGGGGGGGGGGGAATTTTTGCTTGTATTAAATATTTTTCTAGTTTCCTCCCTAGACCTCCATCACATTTAAAACAAAATATCCATTAGATCCCCCTTCTAGATTAATTGATACATTTTTCGGTAGAAAAATGTCCAGGCCGAAGACCGGTTCTTCCAACATTACAGGCTCACTATCGTTCGCCAGGGATAAAATCGACACCTAAATAGCACGAAAGGTCTAAATATTGACGATGAGATGGGGCGAAATGTCTTAAAATCGACTAACTAATGGGGCAAACATCTTAACATTTGGAAACTAATGGGGCTAAACATGAGGGAGAAAGTGGTCCAGAAAACCGGCCCATCCCCTTAAGCCGGTATCACACGAGCGTTTTTTCCTCTCAACATTTGTGCTTAACACTGGTCTGGCAGTTTATGAGGTCAACATGGTAAGTATTTCGGTTACCTTAATTCATCCACCATCTGTCTAGTTTCCGATACCAGTGCAAAATATTCCAGAAATGTTGATTATAGAATGTTGACTAGAAAAGCTCTCGTGTGATACAGGCTTTAGTTGATAGTTAGAAAATGTGCTGGAAGAAATCTATGCCAATATTGCTCGATGGGTGGGTAGGTAGATATCACTGTTCCTGGACAACTCAACCAGGGACAACCAAACTAAAGTATATGTTTTTTTTTTCTCCAGTTGATGGTCAATTGCCTTCATACTATCTTGGTCACTCTGCTATTACGTAGATTTTGTAGCGAAATGTGTTGTTAATTATATAACATTAGCATTAAGGGAGCTCAGACTGTATTGTGCAGCATACTTTACTGGCTCGACTCAATGGTTTAAGGAAGGGGTTTAGTTTGTTCTCTAAACCTCTATCAAGCTTTCAAAAAACACCCACAAGACCCCCCTTCGATATAAATGTCCCGGCCGAAGGCCGATTCCTCTTCAAATACAGGCTCGCTATGGCTCGCCAGGAAAATCATCGACACCTAAATGGCATGAAAGGTCTTAATATTGGCAACAAAATGGGGCAAAAGGTCTGAAAATCGCCATACTAATGGGGCGAATGTCTTGAAATCTCATAACTAATAGGGCTAAACATGAGGGAGGAGGAATACTCGAAAAACCAACTGCCTCCCCTTAATACGACACAGACATAGTAGATGCATATTTTTCATTAAGTATCGAGTAGATGCATATTTTTCATTAAGTATCGATAACGCAGTTGCTAAGGGATTCAATATATTTTCATCGGAGATAAACCCGATTATAGTGCCAAATTATTGTCGTAACCCAACATAACATAACCTTATTGGTTGAGTTGGCACTGGTTGAGAGTTACTGGTTGAAATGGTCTACTGGTTGAGTTGTCCGGTCACCAAGTATCCCAGGAAGTAAATAGTTGGTGGTGGTAAATAAATTAGTGCCGAAATGTCTCCTTGTAACCCCTTCTATATGATCACGTCATTTTCATCTTATTTTGGCTACCATTAGATGATTCATTTTAGTTTTTAATTTACCTTTAGGATTCAAAGGGGTATATATGATATCATCGACCCTCTCAATGACATACGGTAGGTTTAGGATTCAAAGGGGTATATATGATATCAATCGACCTTCTCAATGACATACGGTAGGTCTTCCTTAATCTGCATAAAATTGTCTATTTTTAGCAAAAGTAAAAGCGTAATAGGAGTCATCGTGCTGAAGGGGTTAACTTCCGGTGTGTCCTAGTAGACAAAGCACCATCCTTTACAGGTTTGGATCCTGGCCCTAGCTATTATACCTACCTATGTCTACCTATGTTGATGTAATGGCCATCACCGAGGAGCACGCCGCCCCTCGTTCTGGGTGGTGCTATTCGTATTTATTCTGTCCTAATCTAGAATATTAAGCTATCCTTCACCAATCGTTATGTCTGGGTGGTGCTATTGGTATTTATTCTGTCCTAATCAAGAATATTAAGCTATCCTTCACCAATCGTTATGTCTAATGCACACCCTGTTGACAACGGGGTGTAGTAATAGGCTCGTAATACTGACGTTAAGGGCAGGTCTCCACTTGAAGGATTTTTTTCTTGACCCCTTTCTCCCTCATGTTTAGCCCCATTGCTTTTGATATTATAAAACGTTTGCCCCATTAGTTTAGCGATTTTAAGAACTTTCACCCCATATTAAGACCTTTCGTGCCATTCAGGTGTCAATTTTATCCTGGCGAGCGATAGCGAGCCTGTAATTTAAGAGGAACCGGCCTTCGGCCGGGACATTTTTCTACCGAAAAATGTACAAATATATCTTGAAAGGGACTCAAGGGGGTGTAACTTTAAGCTTGATGGAGGTCTAGGGAACAAACTAAATACCTCCCCTTAAGGGGAGGTTTTTAGTTAGTTCGCTAGACCTCCATCAAGCTTAACATTACAGCCCCTAGACTCCCTTTCAAGATAAATTTGTACATTTTTCGGTAGAAAAATGTCCAGGCCGAAGGCCGGTTCCTCCTAAATTACAGGCTCGCTATCGCTCGCCAGGAAAAAATCGACAAATAAATGGCACGAAAAGTCTACAGGTTATGTTTTCCAATTGTGAGGCTGTTCAATGTGTTCCCACTTTGTCGTCAGGCCCGCAGCTTCTCGCAATTCAGCTCGCTCCGGATCCAGACGTATTACGACGCAAATTTGTTCCATCACTTACATCAGAAAAAAACGACATGGATTAACTTCACATTACGAGCTTCCCTTTCACACTGCCACACCAGATTATATCAGACATAATCTGGTGAGCCATTTTAAGACGTTTACCCCCATCCAGGTGTCAATATTTTCCTGGCGAGCGGAAGCGATATATATATATATATATATTTGTTTTGATAGCAAGCTAAATTTGTACATTTTTCGATAGACAAATGTCTGCGGCGAAGCCGGATTTCTCCATACAATGTTGGCTCGCTATCGCTCGCCAGGAAGAAATCGACACCTGGATGTGGATAAACTTCTTAAAACAGTTGGCTGAATGGGGCCGAATGGATACAAGCCAGGGAAAGAAAGAATAGGAGAAAAAGATAGAAAAAAAGCCGGTGACCCCCCTTAACGTTACGTGATCCACTCTTGCATCATGTCCCGCCATCCCTCCCAAGCCATCTTTTGAAAGGCTGACACAAAATGTAAGGTAATGCAACAACGGGTTACGGTACTCCATGTAATTATTTTCTATTGTAACCGATCGAACAATTGACCACTTGCGAGTTTCAGGTTATAAGGAAGTTGGTGCCGTAAACATCGATATTTAATAGAAATGCAAAAATAATGTAGGTTTCTGATGGATAGAAAGTATATTGAATTGGGTTTTATGAATTTATACATTTACTACAACCGTATTTTAGCTGGTAATTCTGCTAAATATCGATGTCTACAACTCCAACTTCCTTATAGAACGAAACTCGCAAGTGGTCAATTTGCGTCATAATATGTCTGGTTCCGGGGTTGCTGTGAACTAACCCGTAGACTCAGAGCCGATTTTTGTTGACTTCAAATTCTATGAAGCGATAACGTATCTACTGTTATTGGTTGTAGGGTAATTGATGTGTTGGTGTTATCATTGCCTGGAAGGGATTATACGTGAGTGATTATCGTCCTTAGGGTTATGTTAAGCTGTCGGTATTGGCCACAAGAATATGTACACTATCTGGTCCGACGTCTTGTAGGTTATTATGGTATTTTCTTTCATTTCTATTGAGGATTTGATTGGTGTTGCCATTTTTGAGCAATGTATTTTAGTTTGTCCCCTAGGCTAACAAAAACACTTTCCCAAACTTTCTTCAAGCTAAGAAAATACCCATCCCCCCCTTCAAGGCAAGTTCGTACATATTTCGATAGAAAAATGTCCCGGCCAAAGGCCGATATTTTTCAAGTTACAGTCTCAGTATCACTCGCCTAGAAAGAAAATCGACACCTGAATGGGGTGAAGCGTCTTGTTATCGCCAAACTAATGGGGTGAAACATCTTAAAATCGTCAAAGTAATGGAGCGAAACAGGGGAGGCCCAAAAAGACCCCCTTCGGACCTACATCTTCGTCTTTCTAATGAATGTAAGTTGAGATATTTTAACCTCTCGTATGGTAAATCTATAATATTGTGGATCATTTTTGTCATTCTACGTTGGATTGCCTCTAGAGAGTCTATATCCATTCCATAATAGGGACACCAAAACTGAACAGCATAATCCATATGAGGTGTCACTAATGACAAGTATAGTTTTATGATAACGTTTTCAGTTGTTACTCACACTCCTAGAAATGAACCCGAGAATCCTGTTTGCCTTGATACGAAGGTGTGTTCATTGTTTTATAGGC
>CM064484.1:28336841-28343545 GCA_032716605.1 Paralithodes platypus | reverse complement strand
GCGTCATACAGAGGTCGACCGCGACCCGACAGTAACCCGAAGGCAATGACTTACAAAAAAAATTCAAATTTTTGCGGTTCGAGTGTATTCGGCCCGATAATCGGGCGACATCGGGTATGATTCTGGTATGTTCGAGTCGTTCTAGTCATGCTCTGGTCATCACCCCGAATGTTCGGGTGAGTCGGCCAAAAGTTAGTGTATGCGTTAACTTTTGGGAAATCCTCGAGTGCGTTCGGGTCAAAAAACCGTTACAAAATCCTCGAGTCGCCTTCGATTTACATTCGAGTCGTATTCGGCTTACATTCTACCATATTCTGATCGCATTCGACCTATTCGGGTCACTTTCGAGTCAAAAAATTTAACCCGATTCATACCAGAATTGATCGAACCTAAGTGGACTTAGACCCGATGATGTAGACCGTAACCCGAATTAGACTCGATGCTCAGTGGAAAATTCCTACATAAACTTGTTCGAAAGTCAACTGTTACTCGATGCTGACCCGAATTTTAGGATGATGACTGGATGGATACCCGAATACTACTAGAAAATGACTCGATGCATCTCCGACATATCTAATTAGACTCGATGATTACTCGATCGTGATCCGAATGACTAGAATGTAAGTCGAAGGCTAGTTGAAGCCAAGTCGAATCAAACCCGAACGCGAGCCGATGGGCGGAACCACGTGAAGCAGTCCTGTGTGCAGTTGGAGCGGCTTGGAGTGGTTTCATTCCGGTTGGGTTCCTGACTTCGGGTGGGGTTCGGTTTTCATTCGGTTTTAAGTCGGGTTACTTCGGGTGTGATTCGGTTTTAACTCGGGTTGGTATCGGCTACTCGGGTCACCGTCGATTAGCTTTCGACTCATGGTCGATTCAATTCCGTTCAACTTCTGGTTATTTTCGAGTAATATACGGGATAACATCGACTCGTATTCGAGACGCATTAGAGTCCCTTGGGTAGCATTCGAATTGCTTTCTAGTCATAGTCGGGGTACGAGTCTCATTCGGGGACTTCGGGTGAATTCGGGTGAAAAGTGCAAGTCATTGCCTTCGGGTTACTGTCGGGTCGCGGTCGACCTCTGTATGACGCGGCCTTTACTCGAACATAATGGGTGAAAATACATGCCCCTCTGACATTCCCTAATGTACGGTACTATAATAGTTGTACTTTAACACCACTAACTTGAGTCACCACCTTAACAACTACACAATCCTCCCCCCCCCCCTCTTTCGCTAGTGGCTTTGATTTCCCTATATCAGTGTGTAAGGTGTCCTTGTTGCCTTGGATCCGTCGTCCTTATGCTATTACTGTGAATATGTAGAGGCTTTTGACACACACACACACATCACAGTGCATTACCTTTGATTTGTCCATATCCGTGCGTGTTGTTACCTCTTATCTCGGATCCGTCACTCTTATGCCATTACTACGATTATGTAGAGGCCTTTGACACGCACGCAAACATACAGTAAATACACGTATAGTTCCCCACACGAGGGATCTTCCCTTCCGGTTTTTGTTTATGGGAATATAAATAGTATGATTGAATTACGAGAGTAGTTTATTATTCAGTAGTTAGTGATATAAATCAACTGTTTAATACGAAACTTCCTTAAGCATTCAATCTCACTACTGTATATATATTTCCATATATAACATCAAGGCGAGGACAGAACTTGTGTGGCCAACTGTACACTGATACACCGTACAGTCGATTGACTTTGATTTGTCCATATCAGTGCGTGTTTTGCTATATTTTATCTCGGATCTGTCGCTCGTATGCCATTGATGTGAATATGTAGATACCTTTGACACGCTCGCACACCTTATTTCCCCCTTTATCACTGTCTAAACTTACAAACTTCTCTAGCGCTATTTTCCTTCTACATTTGAATTGACATTTTCATTTCGCTATCCATTCTACTTATCCTCTTTCAATTCCTCTCTTCCTCTACATATCCCTTTCCCATTTCCCTCCTCTACCTTTCCTTACTGTAGCCAATATTTTTAATTTATCTTTATTTCCTTGCTGTCCTCGGATTCTCCCTTTCTCTCTGTATTATACTCCCGTGTTCAGCTCTTCCCTTTCCAATACTTCCTTTTCTGTATCTCATAACTTTTACTTGCGCCTTGCTACCTTCTTTCTCAGCCTTTCCCTTCTCCATAACTTTCAGTTCCATATCAATACTCACCAATTCCCTCTCTGTATGCCTTTCTCGTTCTTGTTCATTTTATATTATCATTCTTTAAATCTCTAACAATTCCACATATACTGTAAATATCTTCAGCCTTTGTTTACCTCATGTTTCTTCTTTCCTCGCTATCCCCTTGCCTTCGTTTACATCTTCATTTCTTCCTCTTTCTGCCCTCATTTGCCTTTCCTATCTTCCCTTCACTGTTTCTCTTTTCCTTTGTTTACCTCTACTTCTGTCTTTGTATCTATGTTTACCTCTTCTTTCTCTTCCTCCATCTGCCTTTGTAACTGCATTTTTCTCCTTCCTCTTCCACTCCCTGCCTTCGTTTGCCTCGCCCTTCCTCATTTGTTTCTTTGTGTACCTCATGTTTCTTTCCCTTCCTGTTCCCGCCTTCCTCTACTACCTGCAGCAGCTTTCCCGCACTCCACCAGCTTTCCCGCCACTTCCACCAAAAGCGCGGGAAAAATGAAGTGACAAGCGGCGGGCGGTGGAGGCAACACCCGCCCACCACCACCCCAGCCACCCCAAACCCTTGTATTGATTCAGTCTTGCTTCTCTCGTGCCCGCCCGTACACACACACACACACACACTTGGCTGGGTCTGGTGTGTGCGTGTGTTGTATGTGTGTATGTGCGTCCCCGGCAGCCACCTTGAGTGTGATTCCGTTTCTGAAGTGGAGCCTAGGAGGAGGCCATCTTGTCTGAGGGACGGGCGTGAGCAGGCTGGAACTTTTTCAGTGTTAATAATTGAGGGAATTAGGATTGCAGTATTATTTTTTTGTGTTAACCCTTTCAATACAATAACGCTCTTATATTATATTCTTATTAATATTAGGCGATATTACTCAGCTTTGAAAGACCCTCTAGGAATCAAAGGGTGTCATCCTCCCATAGATACCTTCTAAGCTTAAAATCGTCTAATAATAGTCCGAATAAGATTAATGAATGCTTCATGGTATACTGAAAGGGTTAATTGTGAGGAACTGGATGGAGGGGAGGGCTAGTCTTTGGTTCGTATTATTTTTAGACGGACTTATGATTATTGTGACCATTGATTCTCATTGTTCTTTACGGTTACGTTTAGTTTTTTTCGTATTTAGTTGTCTACGCATCTGTTTTGATTTTATAAAAGATATTGGTTGATACTTTATATATATGTATCCTTAAGCATCAATTGTTTTACTTATTGCAATACATATACCAGTAGCTAAATGGTAATTCATCAATCCTACGACACTTCATTCTCGCACTCTTTATCACACACTCACACACACTCTCTCTCTCTCTCTCTCTCTCTCTCTCTCTCTCTCTCTCTCTCTCTTTCTCTCTCTCTCCAGTAGAGTTCTTTCCTAAACAGAATACTTTTGAATACCGGTATTGCTACACGGGATATATACAAAAAGTATCAATGCCCTGAAGGAGTTAGTTTCAAAGAACATCTTATAATTATATGAGGTAATAAGTTACTGAACATAATAAAATTATCTAATCGTAGCCAAGATATAATGATTACAAATATATATTATGTTTTATAATCTGAATTGGCAAACTTTGTAATTAAGGTGACAGTGGCTGTTTGGTGTATTAATTCATTTATTCATATATATTTTTTTTAGTTTCCTCCCTAGACCTCCATCAAGCTTAGTAAAACACCCCCTAGACCCTCCTTCAAGATAGATTTGTACATTTTTCGGTAGAAAAATTTCCTGGCCAAAGGCCGATTCCTCCTAAAATTACAGGCACGCTATCGCTCGCCAGGAAAAAATCGACATCTAAATGTCACGAAGGGTCCTAATATTGACACAGAAAGGGGGTGAAAGGTCATAAAATCTCCAAAGTAATGGAACCAACGTCTTAAAATGTCAAAACTAGTGGGGCTAAACATTAGGGAGAAGGGGGTCCAGAAAAACGGTCTGTTTCCCCTTCCTTAACTGGAATGTATAATGTTCATGCAGCAATCTAGGTCGTATGGTGACCGGTCAACTCAACCAGTAGACCATTTCAACCAGTAGCTCTCAACCAGTACCAAATCAACCAATACTGTTTGGTTAGGTTAGGTTAGGTTAGTACTATGTTTTGGCACTGGTTTGGTTGGTCTGAGTTAATTTGGCACTGGTTGAGAGCTACTGGTTGAAATGGTCTACTGGTTGAGATGACATGGAACCAGGTCCTATATTTCCCCAGGAGTGATCTGTTGGCGCGCATCAACTAAGCTAATATTTATATTGTATATTTTGTTTGCAGTTTTTGGAGAGGTTCACCAAACAAAATCTGACGAGCGGTAACTTTTTAAGCTTTATTGAAACAGCCAACTTTCGTGGTCTAGGATAATGAAAATAATGTGTGGGAATTTCTATAGATAATTGGTTATTTAATACTATATTATTAAAAAAATTATGTGAGTGAGTGAGTGAGTGTGTGTGTGTGAGTGTGTGTGTGTGTGAGTGTGAGTGTGTGTGTGTGTGTGTGTGTGTGTGTGTGTGTGTGAGTGAGTGAGTGAGTGAGTGAGTGAGTGAGTACAAAGTACAAAGGAAGGAAATCAAGCAACAACAGGTCTAGTGACCCTTCTAGGTTGCTTTTCCTCCAAAACACTGAGGATCAAGTGTCCAAACAGTGGTTTAGAGTGGGTAAGGGAACATTGGAAAGGGAACTACTGCCCTGCCACTAACGTGGCAGGACTAGGAAGTTAGTAGGGGACATATGGGTTAGTAACTGAGGGGAGGATAAAGTTATTCATTTACAAACGCAGTCAGTCGCGGGTTTGATGCGAGATATTTGTCTAGGCGGAATTTAAATGAATCAACGGTGCTGCAGTCTATAACGTCTCGGGGAAGCCCATTCCACAAGTTGACAACTCGATTGAAGAAGAAATTCTTAGATTCGTGCGAGTTAAAAGATTTACCAATAATTTTGCAACCGTTTCCCCACGTGTAATTAGATTGGTCGATAGTGAAGTACTTACTACAGTTCATATTGTCGATGCCTTTGATGATTTTGAACACTTGAATTAAGTCGCCTCTTAATCTGCGCTGGGTTAAAGGAAATAGATTTAGTTCTCTAAGACGCTCTTCGTATGGTTTGTTCTTTAGGCTAGGTATCATTTTGGTAACTCTACGTTGAACTCGTTCTAGCTTGTTTATATCTTTTTGGTAATAAGGGCACCAGGATTGAACGCAGTATTCCAGAAGAGGGCGGACTAAGGAATTGTAAAGGGTTAGGATAACTTCTTTGGATTTATGCTCAAATGACCTGCCTATAAAGCCAATTATTTTGTTTGCCTTCTTAACAACTTCTGAACATTGTTGACTCGGTTTTAGGTTACTCGATATTGTTACTCCCAGATCAGTTTCTCTGTTTACATTCTTAAGCTGAGTGCCATTCATCGAATAGTTTGCTTTCTCATTTAGGTATCCGACATGTAGTACTTTACATTTATCCGCATTGAAACTCATTTGCCAAATTTGGGCCCAACATGACAATTTATCTAGATTGTGTTGCATATCGTCAACTTGTTCTTTTGAGAGTACGCTATTTGCAATTTTTGTATCGTCAGCAAATTTTGAGATTGTGCAGGTGAGACCCTCATCTATGTCGTTGATGTAAATTAGAAAGAGAATTGGTCCTAGTACCGATCCCTGGGGTACCCCGCTACTTACATTGGTCCATTTAGATGCCTTACCGTTTATGACTACCCTTTGCTTTCTGTTGCTGAGCCAATTTTCTATCCATTTCAACACACCGTCTTGTATTCCATGCGCTTTTAGTTTTAGCAGTAAACGTTTGTGGGGAACTTTGTCAAAGGCCTTTTGAAAATCAAGGTATATAATATCTACAGCTTTACTCTCATCGTAGAGGTTGAGGATATCGTGGAAGAAGTCTAAGAGGTTTGTTAAACAGGAACGTTTTTTACGAAAGCCGTGTTGAGTATCTTTAAGTATGTTATTTTCCTCTAAGTGATTTACGAGTCTGTCTCGTATGACCGTTTCTAGCATTTTACATACAACTGAGGTTAAGCTAATTGGACGATAGTTACTGGGTAGGGATTTGCTGCCTTTTTTTAATATCGGTGTTACATTAGCTAGCTTCCACTGATCAGGCATAGTTCCAGACTGCAAGGATTTATTGAATAGTAATGTCAGTGGTTTGGAGAGCTCATTCTTTGCTTCCTTTAGAACTCTAGGCGAGATTGTATCAGGTCCTGGCGTTTTATTTACCTTGAATTTATCTAAACAATTCAATACTTCTCTCTCTGTAACGGTGATATTGCTTAGAACATCTGAATTATCAATCTGAATCGGCGATGGTGTAGGGATATCACTGAGGTCTTCTGTTGTAAAAACTGATGCAAAGAAGGTATTGAGGGCATTACTCATTTGTACTTCGTCTTTGGTGTATTCTCCTTTTTCATCGACTAACGGTCCAACAGTTGAAGTAACTACTTTTTTCTTTCTGATATAACTATAGAATTCTTTCGGGTTTGTTTTACTTTGATTCGCAATATGTAACTC
>CM064484.1:28234341-28331841 GCA_032716605.1 Paralithodes platypus | reverse complement strand
CTGTTTGGCATTTGCTTGCTTAGGTCAACCCCCCCCCCCCACCCCCCCCCCCCCCCCCCCCCCCCCCCCCCCTCCTCTTCACCCCTGAATGCCCCCTCCCCCATCCTTACTTCATCCTCCCTTGTTCATCTCGCCTTCATTCTTATAGTTTGATTTCTTCCTACTGTACTTCCATCTTCGCGTTACGTATTCCCCCTCTCTTCTCTTTTTCTCCATCCTTGTGCCCTCCCCATCCTCCTTCTTAGCCTTTGTAGTCTTTTCTTCTTTAATTATTTCTTAGTCTGTGTAGTCTTCTTTAATTATTTCTTAGTCTGTGTAGTCTTCTTTAATTATTTCTTAGTCTGTGTAGTCTTCTTTAATCATTTCTTAGTCTGTGTAGTCTTCTTTAATTATTTCTTAGTCTGTGTAGTCTTCTTTAATCATTTCTTAGTCTGTGTAGTCTTCTTTAATTATTTCTTAGTCTGTGTAGTCTTCTTTAATTATTTCTTAGTCTGTGTAGTCTTCTTTAATCATTTCTTAGTCTGTGTAGTCTTCTTTAATTATTTCTTAGTCTGTGTAGTCTTCTTTAATCATTTCTTAGTCTGTGTAGTCTTCTTTAATTATTTCTTAGTCTGTGTAGTCTTCTTTAATTATTTCTTAGTCTGTGTAGTCTTCTTTAATTATTTCTTAGTCTGTGTAGTCTTCTTTAATTATTTCTTAGTCTGTGTAGTCTTCTTTAATTATTCTTAGTCTGTGTAGTCTTCTTTAATTATTTCTTAGTCTGTGTAGTCTTCTTTAATTATTTCTTAGTCTGTGTAGTCTTCTTTAATTATTTCTTAGTCTGTGTAGTCTTCTTTAATTATTTCTTAGTCTGTGTAGTCTTCTTTAATTATTTCTTAGTCTGTGTAGTCTTCTTTAATTATTTCTTAGTCTGTGTAGTCTTCTTTAATTATTTCTTAGTCTGTGTAGTCTTCTTTAATTATTTCTTAGTCTGTGTAGTCTTCTTTAATTATTTCTTAGTCTGTGTAGTCTTCTTTAATTATTTCTTAGTCTGTGTAGTCTTCTTTAATCATTTCTTAGTCTGTGTAGTCTTCTTTAATTATTTCTTAGTCTGTGTAGTCTTCTTTAATTATTTCTTAGTCTGTGTAGTCTTCTTTAATTATTTCTTAGTCTGTGTAGTCTTCTTTAATTATTTCTTAGTCTGTGTAGTCTTCTTTAATCATTTCTTAGTCTGTGTAGTCTTCTTTAATTATTTCTTAGTCTGTGTAGTCTTCTTTAATTATTTCTTAGTCTGTGTAGTCTTCTTTAATCATTTCTTAGTCTGTGTAGTCTTCTTTAATTATTTCTTAGTCTGTGTAGTCTTCTTTAATTATTTCTTAGTCTGTGTAGTCTTCTTTAATTATTTCTTAGTCTGTGTAGTCTTCTTTAATCATTTCTTAGTCTGTTTAGTCTTCCTTCTTCATCTTCACTTTCTTATATCGTCCCCTTGATGTGGTCTCCATCCCACCTACCTACTTCGCGCTCTTTTACATGTAAATTTCATTCATTTATTTATAATTATATTCATTCATACATTGCATTCATCATTATATTAATTTCCTTGACCATTTCATTCATTCATCATTCCATTACTTATTTGTTTGAGCCATTTGTTCCACTTCATCCAGGGGAGGCAGACCGTTTTTCTGGACCCCCTTCTCCCTAATGTTTAGCCCCACTAGTTTTGAGATTATAAGACGTTCGGCCCATTAGTTTGGCGATTTTAACACCTTTCGCCCCATTTCGTTGTCAATTTTAAGAACTTTCAAGCCATTTAGGTGTCGATTTTTTCCTGGCGAGCGATAGCGAGCCTGCAATTTAAAGAGAAACCTGCCTTCGGCCGGGCAATTTTTCTACCGAAAAATTTACATATTTAACTTGAAGGGGGGTCTAGGTGGTGTTTTTCTAAGCTTGATGGAGGTCTAGGGAGGAAACTTAAAAAAATATATATATGAATAAATGAATTAATAGACCAAACGAACGGTCTGCCTCCCCTTAACCATTGTTGGCGACTCTATGGTACTACACCAGCTTATATTAGGGCTACCTGCACTAAACTTAGGAAGGTTGTTTGTCTGCCTGGCGAATTGCTACGTTCAATCATTCTTTTCTCATTCATTTAGCGATTGTGTTTCGTTAGTTCTTGCTTAATGTATTCGTCCTTCGTTCATTTATTTACTCTTGTACCCTTTATTAATTCATTGCTTCTCGTTAGTTTTTGCTTGATCCATTCGTCCTAGTTATCGTTCATTTATCCTTTTACACTTCATTAATTCATTGTGTTTCGTTAGTTTTTGCCTGATCCATTCGTCCTAGTTATCGTTCATTTATCCTTTTACACTTCATTAATTCATTGTGTTTCGTTAGTTTTTGCTTGATCCATTCGTCCTAGTTATCGTTCATTTATCCTTTTACACTTCATTAATTCATTGTGTTTCGTTAGTTTTTGCTTGATCCATTCGTCCTAGTTATCGTTCATTTATCCTTTTACACTTCATTAATTCATTGTGTTTCGTTAGTTTTTGCTTGATCCATTCGTCCTAGTTATCGTTCATTTATCCTTTTACACTTCATTAATTCATTGTGTTTCGTTAGTTTTTGCTTGATCCATTCGTCCTAGTTATCGTTCATTTATCCTTTTACACTTCATTAATTCATTGTGTTTCGTTAGTTTTTGCTTGATCCATTCGTCCTAGTTATCGTTCATTTATCCTTTTACACTTCATTAATTCATTGTGTTTCGTTAGTTTTTGCATGGCCTATTCGTCCTTTTCCATTAATTCATTATTTACCTTTTATTCATTCATTAGGTCTCGTTAGTTTTTGCTTCATTCATTTGGCCTTACTTCATCCATTCATCATGTTACCCTTTATTCATTCAGTGTTTAGTTGGCTTTTTATACATGCATTCGTCTTTATTTCGTTCATTCGTCCGTCATTCATTCGTTCTTCATTAATTCTTCCTTTCTTCATTCGTTCTTCCTGCCTTCATTCAATCTTTATTGTTCCATTTCGTTCATAATTATACAGATTCGCTTCATCCAGCGTATAACTTTAACCCCTTCAGCACGATGACTTAATTTCCATTACATAAGAACATAATTCGACGATTTTGTTTAGCATTTAATCTACTTCTAGGACTTAAAGGGTTAAATACGATCTCAATAACACACTGAATAACATAGGTCCTTCTTGAACTGCATAATGTCGTGTAATGTTAGCCTGAATGAAACATATAACCAAATTAACATAGGTCCTTCTTGAACTGCATAATGTCGTGTAATGTTAGCCTGAATTAAAGATATAACCAAATTAACATAGGTCCTTCTTGAACTGCATAATGTCGTGTAATGTTAGCCTGAATGAAACATATAAAAAAAGCATCATTGTGCTAAAGGAGTTAAACGCACGGCATTTAAAGTTATTCAATATCAAATCCATACACCGCCACCATAACCACGCTCTCTCTCTCTCTCTCTCTCTCTCCTTTCATCAGCCTCCCATGTAATCTCTTCTCCCTCATTTCACACCCTGTCTCTCGTCGTTTAGTCTTCCACTCTCTCTCTCTACACACACACACACACACTATTATACACGCTGTATCCATTTGGGATCTAAAGGTTAAGGTGTTTCCATATATATATATATATATACATATATATATAAAGCACTTTTAAATGTATATATTCCACATTCTTATGAAACCTCATTAAAAGAGATTCACAACAATATAACCATTTTGCATCGATATCATACAATAAAATCAAAGTGTAGAGAGAGAGAGAGAGATGGATGGATGTTACGTGGTTATGGTGGTAATATATGGATTTACTATTGAATGAATGTAGAAATTCCGTGCGTTTAGAGTAATAGATTGCATATGGACGTTTTACCTCTTCAGCACGATCACGTCTTTCTACTCGTGCTGAAGGGGTTAATGTTGTTGAAGTAGAAATGTTGTTGTATTAACGTGATGATGTCTATATTTGTGATGATGTGGATGTATGTTAGTGATGATGCGGATGTTATGTTAGTGATGATGCGGATGTTATGTTAGTGATGATGCGGATGTATAAGTGATGTACTGTACATGTTTGTGATGATGCGGATGTATATGTGTCTTATGTGATGTGCATAATTGTGATGATGTGGATGTATGTTTGTGATGATGCGGATGTTTAAGTGTTATGCATATTTGTGATGATGTGGATGTATGTTAGTGATAATACGGAGATATAAGTGATGTGCATATTTGTGATGATGTGGATTATGTTTGTGATGATGTGGATGTATAAGTGATTTACATATTTGTGATGACGTGGATGTATGTTTGTGATGATGCGGATGTATAAGTGATGTGCATATTTGTGATGATGTGGATGTATGTTTGTAATGATGCGGATGTATAAGTGTTGTGCATATTTGTGATGACGTGGATGTATGTTTGTGATGATGCGGAGATATAAGTGATATGCATATTTGTGATGTGGATTAAGTTTGTGATGATGTGGATGTATAAGTGATTTACATATTTGTGATGACGTGGATGTATGTTTGTGATGATGCGGATGTATAAGTGATGTACATATTTGTGATGACGTGGATGTATGTTTGTGATGATGTGGATGTAGAAGTGATTTACATATTTGTGATGACATGGATGTATGTTTGTGATGATGCGGATGTATAAGTGATGTGCATATTTGTGATGATGTGGATGTATGTTTGTGATGATGCGGATGTATAAGTGTTATGCATATTTGTGATGATGTGGATTATGTTTGTGATGATGCGGATGTATAAGTGATATGCATATTTGTGATGATGTGGATGTATGTTTGTGATGATGCGGATGTATAAGTGTTGTGCATATTTGTGATGATGTGGATGTATGTTTGTGATGATGCGGATGTATAAGTGATGTGCATATTTGTGATGATGCGGATGTATGTGTTATGCATATTTGTGATGATGTGGATTATGTTTGTGATGATGCGGATGTATAAGTGATGTGCATATTTGTGATGATGTGGATGTATGTTTGTGGTGATGCGGATGTATAAGTGTTGTGCATATTTGTGATGATGTGGATGTATGTTTGTGATGATGCGGATGTATAAGTGATATGCATATTTGTGATGATGTGGATTATGTTTGTGATGATGTGGATGTATAAGTGATGTGCATATTTGTGATGATGTGGATGTATGTTAGTGATGATCTGGATCTATAAGTGATGTGTATATTTGTGATTATGTGGATGTATAAGTGATGTGTATATTTGTGAAGATGTGGATGTATAAGTGATGTTTATATTTGTGAAGATGTGGATGTATAAGTGATGTGTATATTTGTGAAGATGTGGATGTATAAGTGATGTGTATATTTGTGAAGATGTGGATGTATAAGTGATGTGTATATTTGTGATTATGTGGATGTATAAGTGATGCGTATATTTGTGAAGATGTGGATGTATAAGTGATGTTTATATTTGTAAGGATCTGGATGTACAGTATATGTGATATGCATATTTGTGATGATGTAAATGTATGTTAGTGATGATATGGATGTATAAGTGATATGTATATTTGTGATGATGTGGATGTATGTTAGTGATGATCTGGATCTATAAGTGATGTGTATATTTGTGATGATGTGGATGTATAAGTGATGTGTATATTGTGTTTTTAGAGTTAGTGGATATAAAAAAGGTATCTTGTAATTATAGCTACAGGGTGGATATCAAAACTTAGTGTGTATATATGGTGATGGTACTATAGATGTAAGTATAAATGGTATGAATGTAGAAACGTGGTAGTGTGTGTGTGTGTGTGTGTGTGTAGCAGTGGAGTGATGTGGATGAAGTAATATATTGCTTTGGAAGTTATAACGTGGTGATGTGGATGATGTTATAACATGGAGATAGCGTGGTGATGGTGTGGATGTTATAACGTGGTGGTGGTGGATGTTATAACGTGGTGGTGGTGGTGTCGATGTTATAACGTGGTGGTGGTGGTGTGGATGATATAACGTGGTGGTGGTGGTGGTGTCGATGTTATAACGTGGTGGTGGTGGTGTGGAGGATGATATAACGTGGTGGTGGTGGTGGTGTCGATGTTATAACGTGGTGGTGGTGGTGTGGATGATATAACGTGGTGGTGGTGGTGTCGATGTTATAACGTGGTGGTGGTGGTGGTGTGGAGGATGATATAACGTGGTGGTGGTGGTGTCGATGTTATAACGTGGTGGTGGTGGTGGTGGTGTCGATGTTATAACGTGGTGGTGGTGGTGGTGTGGAGGATGATATAACGGTGGTGGTGGTGGTGTCGATGTTATAACGTGGTTGTGGTGTGGATGATATAACGTGGTGGTGGTGGTGTGGAGGATGATATAACGTGGTGGTGGTGGTGTGGATGATATTATAATATAGTGGTGGTGGTGTGGAGGATGTTATTACGTGGTGGTGGTGGTGTGGAGGATGTTATAACGTGGTGGTGGTGTGGAGGATATAACGTGGTGGTGGTGGTGTGGAGGATGATATAACGTGGTGGTGGAGGATGTTATAACGTGGTGGTGTGGAGGATGATATAACGTGGTGGTGGTGGTGTGGAGGATGATATAACGTGGTGGTGGTGGTGTGGAGGATGATATAACGTGGTGGTGGTGGTATGGAGGATATAACGTGGTGGTGGTGGTGTGGAGGATGTTATAACGTGGTGGTGGTGGTGTGGAGGATGATATAACGTGGTGGTGGTGGTGTGGAGGATGTTATAACGTGGTGGTGGTGCCGGCTTAGCTAAGAACATGGCTACATCCCCCCTGAGAAAAATCAATGTGGGAACATGCACAATCCCTCCGACCACGGCCAGCTGACCCGCCCTCCAGACCCCAGACCTCCGCAGTGTTTAAGGGTTGTGAGGGTGTATTTTTTCCTCCCAGTTTTCTCCATACACCTGCATCAAGCTTTAACCCCTTCTGTACCAACAACGTCTTTTTAGCTTTATTCTGGCTACTATCAGACTATTATATTCAGCTTAAAAAGGGCCTAAAGTAATTAACAGGCTTCGAACTATCTCACTTAACCTTTTTTACTACCACAGATTCGTTTTATACTGTACACAATCGTCTAAATATAGCTAGACTAAAATGGAAAAGACGTCACGGTACAGAAAGGGTTAAGCAAGAACACCAAGACCCCCCTTGGAATTTGTCCCGTCCGATGGCCGGTTCCTCCTTAAATACAGGCTCACTATCGCTCGATAGGAAAAAAGTTACACATAAATAGCATTAAAGGTCTTAAAATTGACCTATATTGGGCGAAAGGTCTTAAAATCGCCAAACTAATGGGGCAAACGTCTTAAAATCGGAAAAAAAAACGTAAAAATAACGTAATATTTGTCATGGTCTAGGGATCTGTATGTAACTTCTGGTCCCATGTCATCCCGGCTGTGAACCAAACCGGCCGAGTTTGTCATTATAGTGCGGCATGAAACATTACCGAAATTTGGAAGCTTGTGCTAAGTTTTCTGTTCCCAGGATGATCTCGGTGATTTATTCTAGCCTAATTTGACTTACCGAATCTAACTTGGGGATAGGAATAGATTACGTGATCGACCTGGTAAAAAGACTCTCTCTCTCTCTCTCTCTCTCTCTCTCTCTCTCTCTCTCTCTCTCTCTCTCTCTCTCTCTCTCTCTCTCTCTCTCTCTCTCTCTCTCTCTCTCTCTCTCTCTCTCTCTCTCTCTCTCTCTCTCTCTCTCTCTCTCTCTCTCTCTCTCTCTCTCTCTCTCTCTCTCTCTCTCTCTCTCTCTCTCTCTCTCTCTCTCTCTCTCTCTCTTCTCTCTCTCTCTCTCTCTCTCTCTCTCTCTCTCTCTCTCTCTCTCTCTCTCTCGCTCGCTCGCTCGCTCGCTCGCTCGCTCGCTCTCAACAGAAATGAAGTTGCTGTTGACATAATGAATAGTGTTGGTCCAAAAGTAATATAACTTACGTAGGTTAGGTAGGTGTTGAGTGCTGAGTCTAAACATGCTCAAGTACCATGTAACTCTTAACTACCTCCGTCTAACAAAGAAAATAAATAATAATATATAAATAATAATTGATAAATAATAGTTAATCCATAATAATCAATAGAAGGATTATGTGTTAAGTGTGTGTGTGTGTGTTTGGTTAGTATCCTGGACCTAGGCCAGTCCATCTTGTATATTACCTTTCTAAGTAAATAATATTCTGATCCCATTAGTGATAATGTGCAGATTGCCTATAACCTGGTTGGTGCCTTCTTGAAGTGTACCCCCTCCCCCTTTTTTTGTTTGTGTTATGTTATTTTGTTATTAATTTTTATCTAAACATGTTTTTTCTTTAGGGGTAAGAGAGATCTTACTCATATGCCTCTTTCGGTATTTGAATACACGTTTTCACTTTATTCCACCTGACATTAGACGATAGTATTCAATTTGTGAAGGCCATCTATGAATCAAAGGGATCATGTTTTTCTCAGTTAACCTTCTGACTCCCACAATGTCTTCCTTAGCTAAATATAATCGTCTACTAATAGCCAGAATACGAGGAAGAAATGCGTCTTCATACTCTACCTTGAAAGGGTTAATACTACTGTCGTAATATAAATGGACCCAGCTTGGTGTCTCCTCTGGGGATATCATTTGCTATAGTCTATTCGCTGTAAGTAGGCGAGAAATCATGACCTATATTCTCTGTAACTCAAAAAGGGCTAGAGCAATTTGGCTATAAATATCCACATCTATTCCTTGACTGACTCTTCCCAAATGGTAGACATATTAGCTCGATTACTCTAGTCGTTTTTGAGTTACAGAGGTTAGAGGTCATGATTTCTCGCCTACTTACAACGAATAGACTATAGGATGGATAGTGTGGTATCTTTTTTTGTAAATATATGTTTGTTTGTTTTTTAACATTGATTTATCCATCTACTGTATATGTCTATCGTCTATATATAGCTACCAACCTACCTACATATATATCTATCTTTATTTTTAAACATGCGTGTAAAGGTTTTGAGGTGCACAATATACAATGTACTCGAAAATATAAACATTGCTGATATTTATCATTCAAACTCTCTCTCTCTCTCTCTCTCTCTCTCTCTCTCTCTCTCTCTCTCTCTCTCTCTCTCTCTCTCTCTCTCTCTCTCTCTCTCTCTCTCTCTCTCTCTCTCTCTCTCTCTCTCTCTCTCTCTCTCTCTCTCTCTCTCTCTCAAATAAAGTAGTGAAGAATATTTTTTATGAAATTTATGTGTGATGGGCATCATCCGTCATTTGGAATCTTATTTTTATGCATATTTCATATTTCATCTTGATATATTTGAGCGATATTTTTACTCTATTTCCTTCGCCAAAAATTGTATGAATATAATTATACAGTTCAATAGATCACAAAAAACTGTCAATCCGAGTTTTGGATTGAACCAGTGCGAGTGCTGGTGGCTGACCTTAACCAGTCACTACCTGCGCGCAGGTGACAGCCTCTCTCATGTGGCCATTTAGGAATTTGGCCATCACGGTTTGTGGTCATTTAGGACTCTGGCCGTTTTAATCTGCTTCCGTTCTCAGGGTAGGGAAAGGCACTAGCTGTGATCCCCTATAATTGTCTTAGTGCAAGTGGATCATATCTATCTTCTCATCTACCGATACCAGTAGGTAGATCGTGTATGGGGTAGAGGAAGCAGGTCAGTACGGCCACACTCTTAAACAGCCACTCTCCTACTCGGCCACTCTCCTACTCGGCCACTCTCCTACTCGGCCCCATTCCTACTCGGCCCCATTCCTAAATTACCAATCTCCTACTCGGCCACACTCCTAAATGGCCACTCTCCTAAACGGCCACACTCCTAAACGGCCACTCTCCTACTCGCCCACACCTAAACGGCCATACTCCTAAATGGCCACTCTCTTAAACAACCAGACTCCTAATCGGCCACAATCCCACTCGGCCTACTCCTAAATGGCCATTCTCTTAAGAGGCCATAGGCCTACTCCTACTCCTATTCAGCCACAATACTATTCGGCCCACTCCTAATCGGCCCCAGTACTAGGCCTAAACAGTCTTTTTGGTCTGCATTGTGTATGAAAAGGGCAAAAGGCAAAGCCGCCTGTAACGTGCCCCCCCCCCCCCCCCACCGAAAATAAAATGTTACGTTAGAGTCAAAATATCTGGACACACGGAGTTTAAAGGAGAAAAATCATAGGATGAGGGAAAGATAGATTAAAGATAGATAGATGTTTCGGTAGGTTTAGTTTGGTATGATATTTGGTTAGATTACGATAAGTTTATGTTATTATGTTATGTTAACATTATTTAAATCATATATCGGACGGAAGTATGTGTATAGTCATATCATTGAGACGCTCTTATCTCAGCCTGACTTCACTATTGGACCTTTAGATAGTGACATGAACTGGGTTGTTTTCATAGTAGATAAGTGTAATTGTTTTGTGTTTGTGAACATAAGAACATAAGAAAACGGGAGTCTGCAGAGAGCCGATTGGCCCACACAAGGCAGATCCTTTTGTTCCGTGGTAAGATGTATTTTTCTTATGTTTGGAGTTTTTGCTAATGACGATAGATTAATATATAGGTGTATTTTTTTTGCATTATATCCCGCAACGTATATTCTTTATTTATGATACATTGGTGGACATGTTTAGATTTACTGTCTTTGAGTGATAAGAAATACTACTGATAATATTTTGTGGGAGTTGTGCTACTTTAGGACCTTTAAGTACCGGTACTTAAAATTTGTGGTTTACCCTTCAGCTTTATGACACCTATATACTTTTAACCCACAAAACCCCAGCGCCGCAGGGTATGCATCTGCAATGTATGTACTGTAATGCTAAACCCCAGCGACGCATAAGGTGCGTCGCAGTTAATTACTCCGGTCCTATGGCACCTAGAGGGCTCAGATTTGTATGGGAACTGCGTAAGTATCCCACGCAACAATGCCGATGATTGAAAACCCTCAAAGTCCAACCGCGTGCGCGTGAGCGCGCAAAAACATGTTTTTGCATGTTTTTGCCTACCCATTTCCCCATGTTAATTCCGACTTTCGGGCGCCCCTTAGGACCCCTTAATGACCTAGGGGATCGGGTTTTTTTTTCCTTCATTTCTAACCCATTCCAGGTGTTTTCTGAAAACTTTTTTTTTTTTTGACAACCTGCTGGGCCTGTGTGTTATTATATTGCCTGGGGCTCAGTGGGTTAAACTGGCTAAACTGGCTGGTTAACAAAGGACCTATGTTACTTAAAAGGGTTTATTGAGATCTGCTTTACCCCATATAGCCCTGGAGGTAGAATATAAGCTAAAGAAAATCATCTAATGCTAACTAGAACATTATACAAAATTGCGTCATCTTGCTGAAGGGGTTAATATCAACTTACTGTAGCGCACTCTTTTACGTCATGGTATAATCGATACTGTATAGGGTGACTAAGAGATGAGTAAGCCATGGTAGTTAAAGATGGTGGATGTGTGAGAGATTGGGTGATGATGGTGGTGAGGTGATGAGGGTGGTAGGTTGTGGTGGTGAGGGTGGTGTGTTGTGTTGTGATGAGGTGATAAAGGTGGTGTGTTGTGTTGTGATGAGGTGATAGGGTTGGTGTGTTGTGATGAGGTGATAGGGGTGGTATGTTGTGATGAGGGGATAGGGGTGGTGTGTTGTGATGAGGTGATAAAGGTGGTGTGCTATGATGAGGTGATAGGGGTGGTGTGTTGTGATGAGGTGATAGGGTTGGTGTGTTGTGATGAGGTGATAGAGGTGGTGTGTTGTGATGAGGTGATAGGGATGGTTTGTTGTGATGAGGTGATAGGGGTGGTGTGTTGTGATGAGGTGATAGAGGTGGTGTGTTGTGATGAGGTGATAGGGATGGTGTGTTGTGATGAGGTGATAGAGGTGGTGTGTTGTGATGAGGTGATAGGGTTGGTGTGTTGTGATGAGGTGATAGGGTTGGTGTGTTGTGATGAGGTGATAGGGTTGGTGTGTTGTGATGAGGTGATAGAGGTGGTGTGTTGTGATGAGGTGATAGGGATGGTTTGTTGTGATGAGGTGATAGGGTGGTGTGTTGTGATGAGGTAATAGAGGTGGTGTGTTGTGATGAGGTGATAGGGATGGTGTGTTGTGATGAGGTGATAGAGGTGGTGTGTTGTGATGAGGTGATAGGGTTGGTGTGTTGTGATGAGGTGATAGAGGTGGTGTGTTGTGATGAGGTGATAGGGTTGGTGTGTTGTGATGAGGTGATAGAGGTGGTGTGTTGTGATGAGGTGATAGAGGTGGTGTGTTGTGATGAGGTGATAGAGGTGGTGTGTTGTGATGAGGTGATAGGGTTGGTGTGTTGTGATGAGGTGATAGAGGTGGTGTGTTGTGATGAGGTGATAGAGGTGGTGTGTTGTGATGAGGTGATAGAGGTGGTGTGTTGTGATGAGGTGATAGGGGTGGTGTGTTGTGATGAGGTGATAGGGGTGGTGTGTTGTGATGAGGTGATAGAGGTGGTGTGTTGTGATTAGGTGATAGAGGTGGTGTGTTTTGATGAGGTGATAGAGGTGGTGTGTTGTGATGAGGTGATAGGGGTGGTGTGTTGTGGTGGTGAAGTGATAAGTGATAGGGGTGGTGTGTTGTGATGAGGTAATAGGGGTGGTGTGTTGTGATGAGGTGAGGGTGGTATGTTGTGATGTGATATGTTGTGGAGATGAAGGTGATGAGAGTTTTGGTGGTGAAGTGGATAGGTGATAAGGGTGGTGATGGAGGTGGTGTGATGAGTGACGGGTTTGATGAGGATGGTAGTGTTTTGTGGTAGTGGAGGATGGTTGTGTGATGTAGATGGTGTGGTGAGGGTAGTGGTGTGACGATTATGATGGGAATGGTGGTGTGATGAGTGTGACGAATGTGATGGGGATGGTGGTGTGATGAGTGTGACGAATGTGATGGGGATGGTGGTGTGTTGTGATGGACGGATGTGGTGAGAGTGTGATGGTGGTGGGCAGTGTGAATCATCATAAGCTCTCGTGAGGCGGTACCCTAGCTAGCCTAGACAGTCACAGCTGCCACCACCACCATCATCATCATCATTACCACAGCTGCGTCCATCACCCCATCTTTACCACACTACCACCACAATTAACACAGTTGTAGGTGCTACGTTCAGCCCCTCTATATCACAGCACTACAGATTCAGTTATTATTGTTGTCACCATTACCACTACCACCTGTCATAGCTGCCCCCCGCCCCCTTCCCCTCCCCTCCTCCACCTCATCTTGACACTAGGAGGGAAGATATCTGCCCCACCCCCTTCACACCACAGCCTCCTTTACCTTCTCCATCACCAATACTCCACGTTAACCACCATCACCTCCAACACCCACAGCTTCCACCTCTCAATTGTCAGCTTTCCACCACTAATACCATAGGCATAGCTGTTGCCTCCACCACCACCACCACCCACAGTTAAGGCCGGCTTGTCTGCACCAACAGTTCCTACCATAACCCCATTATCATCCACACCATTTCACGGCTTGACTCCTCTTATCGCCGCACCACTCCCTGATATATCTCTACCATCTCCTTTCTCCAACCACTGCCACTGCCTAGAAGCACCATTATCTGACATCACAACTTTATATCTGCATCCCATGAGTTCCTTCCGTAACCTTTATTGACGCCACGTAGTCTTAACCCATAACCATCACCACACCATTCCCAAGATTCAAACTGATTGTGTACCCAATAACTTCAACCCACAACCGTGGTTCAGTAGTACTCCGTCCGCTCTCCGAGCTCATCACTTGGAAAAAAAAAAAAAAAAAAAAACCACAACACCTTTGGTTCACCCTGTTCCCATCACAAGCTCGGTGTATTACACATCATATCCTCACCACCAAATATGTTACGACTCTTGTGTGTTGTATCACCCTACACAAGCTTTACAATACAGCTCATCCTAAACTCACCACCAAATTGATTTTTTATCGAGACTCTAGATATAATTTTCATCACCCTGTTCCCCGCACAAGGTTTCAGCAGTACATCACATTTTAACCTCATCACACCCCAATCTTGACGGCAGTTCCACCCCTAAACCCAGCACCACCACCGCTACCACCGCCGCTATACCACCACCACGCCCTAACCTCACACCATGTTGATCGATGCTTGGGGTTGCTTGAGAGGAGGGCCATGGCGATGCTCTCCAGTCGCAAGCACTCAGGTTTTTGTGCGTGTGGCTGGCCCAGTAGTGTAACATTTGAGCGAGTATCACTTCAGCCGGCGTTATTGATTAGCGAGAGGACACAAGCTGAACTGTGTGTTGTGGAGAGAGAGAGAGAGAGCCAGTGAGTGGAGTTATGCAGTCAGATGGGTGGCTCCCTCTGGTAGTCAGCACGTCCGCAGTGGCCCGCGGTGCTTGGTGCAGGACCGATGCTAGCCTACCCTCCATGGATTTCCTCTCTACCTCGGTTTACACAAGCCTCCGTCGCCGGTAGACCCCAAAACTGTGCGTGATTTTAGTGAGTGTGATCATGGATGGTGGTGGCCGCGCAGCTCTGGCCTTAGATGTGTGATGCGGTGCCGGTTGTCAGTGTTCCCGTTATACTGTGATTGTGCCCTTGGAATTGTAATGCGGCGCTTCTGTTTACATTCAGCGCTATAGTGTCGTGGTGCCCATAGTATTGTGATGGTATCGTTAGTGTTGTGATTATTGTGTTCTCTAATGCAGAGTTGTTATTCGAGTGGTGCATGTTATAGTTCAATGGTGCCCTTGGAGTTATGTTGGAGAAGCGGTGCCTGGCCATGGGTGCGTACTGCCGGTGAGGCGTGAGGGAGACGGGATGCAACCCCCTGCCTCCGGGCCTCCCTCAGTGCCACCGACGGGTTACATGTATCCTTGGCCCCCCGTTGTGCCTTTCTACGAGCGGGTGGCTAGGCAAGTGATGCGCCGGGACTCCCTTAATAATAACACCACCAGCACCGCCACCCTTGATCTGGTGAGGTGCCCTACGTCCTTGTTGGCCCATAACAAGGTGCCCACTGCCGGAGCCCCCCCGCCCCTACAGCAACACCAACAACACCCTCTATGGCGGCACAAGTACAGAGCCGCTGCTACTGCTGCATCCAGGACACTAGCAGGTACACCACTACTCCATAACACATACGGTAACACCAAAACGCATACAGGTACACCATGACACATACAGATACACACACCACTTGGCCGAATCACATACAGTGACACCACTACGTCATAACACATTCGAGTAGTCTACACCATGACGAATATATTGTAGGTACAGCATAACGCAAATAGGTACACCACTAGGTTTTAACACATACTGGTATACCATAACACTCGCAGGGTCACCACTATGCCATAACACATAATTATGTACGCCATTATGCCATGCGGGTATACATCATAACACACAGGTGCACTAGTGACTAACACACAATAGCACGTAAACACATACACACAGTCACAAACACAGTGGCACTTACACAGGCATGGCACACACACACACACACACACACACACAATTAAAGTGTGTGCATATTGAAAATTCTTCACCTTACGTTAAATAACGTTATTTATAAAGTATTTCAACATTATGTATCGGTATGTAATTATTTATTATTTATTATAGCTTTCGTACATGTAAACGAGTTTTTAAGCAACCGAATAGTATTCCTACGGCTATTAAAACGTATCGAACTTATTATTTTGGGTTCATATCGCCTATCATTACCCCTTCAGCACGATGACGTAACTTTGATCCTATGTGGTTACCATTAGACGAATTCCTTTAGCTTATAATCTACTTCTAGGACTCTAGGGGTAAATACTGCCTCAATAAACCTCTGAATAACCTACAGTAGGTCCTTCTTAAACTGCACACAATTAGTTTATTTTAGTCCGTATCAAAAATATAAAGGTTTCATCGTGCTAAAAGGGTTAAACACTATACAGTATACATATAAGATAATTACGTATCATGACGTGTGCCTTGAGGACACTAATGGTTAGGATACAATCACAGCACGAGGTTTTCTTCACTAAATGGTGGTTATTTGTTGAATTTACAGTATTAGTAGTTTTAAATCTGGTTTGTTGTGAAATGGAAAATCGGTACCATTAGAATAGATGTTGATAAGATCAGGCGCGCGGGCTCACACGCACAACATACATACGTACGTACGTATGTACGCACGTGCATATACACATGCACACACACTTATACTTGTTGTACATGCAGACATAATTACACATACTGATTCGCATTCGAGCAAGGACACTACGCGCACACGTTTGCGCATAGGTGTACACACACGCACACATCACGATGGATGAAAATGTCATTAATCTATTTTTAGTAGATGTGCTTTTATAATTAGCGCTTATGTGTCTGCGTTTGTAATTGTGGGTTTAGCCTACACGAGCGCTTTATGTTGCAATTTTCAAGCCGCAGCTGCTCTCTGGCAACATTTTGACACTATTTTGCATCGATATCGGCAACTTATATGAAAGTAAGATTAACCTAGGTAACATGATTTTAATATAAATGTATTTCAAAAGCTGCCAGATTAGAGTTGCGATGCTAGTTAAGTGTTGGTGTAAATCCGCCGTAAGTGTGTGTTTTATTGTTCTATATCTGAAGGATGGCTGTAATTTGAACACCGTACTATGGATAGGTTTTTTATTGGCGGCACGTCACTGATCGCTGTATAAGCCTAAGAAATGTCCTCTCAACAACCTTTAATGTTTTGTGTGTTATTGTTCTGGCCGATAAATAGGCCGTTTTATTATTATTATTATCTTATTATATTATCTGTGCTGGATGCTAGGGTGTATAGGGGTATTGGAGGGGGTCTGTCTGATCATTATGTAGTACGGTAGTAGCTAAAATTAGGATACAAAAGAAGTGGGTGAGGAGAGCTGAAGGGAGGTGGAGAGGCTACAGGAGGAGGAGATGAGCAAGGTGTTTAAGGAAGAGATCTGTGCAGCATGTGAGGAGGTGTGTGGAGTGAGGAGAAGAGGGAGGGGAGTGAAAGGTACAGCATGGTGGACAGAAGAGGTAAAAATAGCTGTGGAAGACAAGAAGAAAGCGTATAGAGAGTGGTTGGGTAGTAGAGGGAATGAAGATTTCGAGAGGCAGAAACGAGCGAGGTACGTGGAGAGAAAAGAGAGTGTTGAAGAGAGTAGTGAAGGAAAGTAAGAGAAGAGTAGATGAGGAATTTGGAAGGAATCGGAGTGTAAAATGGAGGGAGTGTAAAAAACTGTTCTGGAAAGAAGTCAAGAAAGTTAGGGAAGGTAGTAAGGGAAACAGTAAGGGTGTGAAAGATAAGAATGGGAGAATGCTAGCCGAGAAGCAAGAGGGAGGGAGTACTTCAACGAGTTGCTAAATGTAAGGAATGAAGAGCCAGCAAATATAGTTGGATATGGTATGGGAGGGAGAAGTAGTGGAGGAGGAGGTGGGGATCAGGAGGTCAGAAGTGTGAGAAGCCATGAAAAGAGTGAAGTTGGGGAAAGCACCAGGAACAGATGGAGTGTGTGGGGAAATGTTGAGGTATGGTGGTGAGATAGTGATCTAATGGGTATGGAAAATGTGCTAACTAGCATGGGAGAAGGGGAGTGCACCCGATGACTGGAAGACTGGCATAATAGTCCCCCTATACAAGGGCAAAGGGGAGAGGAGTGTGTGGTAACCACCGAGGAATATGTTGTTTAAGCTAGTAGGGAAGGTACAAAGGAGTACAAAGGAAATCCAGCAACAACAGGTCTAGTTGGCAGGATTAGGAAGTTAGTAGGGGACAGATGTGTTAGTAACTGAGGGGGGGATAAAATAAAGTAGGGTAGTGATTGAGAGAGTGAGAGTGAGAACGGAGAAATGGATAGGCGACGAGCAGGGAGGTTTTTAGGAAGGGAAGAGGATGTGTAGATCAGATTTTTACCCTGAATTGTGTTGTGGAGAAATATCTAGAGAAGCAACAAAAGGTGTATGTTGCCTTTATGGACTTCGAGAAGCTATGACAGAGTGGATAGAGAAGGTATGTGGAAAGTACTTAGAATATACGGAGTAGATGGCAAGTTGCTGAAAGCAGTGAAGAGCATGTATGAGGGTGCAAAGGCGGCAGTACGAGTGGAGAGTGAGCAGAGCGAGTTCTTTGACCTGAATGTTGGGTTGAAACAGAGGTGTGTGATGTCCCCGTGGTTGTTTACTGTATATATGGATGGAGTCATGAAAGAAATACAAGGAAGAGCAGCGGATGTTGGTGTATCGCTGAAAAGGGAGGGAAATGAGTGGAAGCTGCCTATGTTTGCGGTTGATACAGTTCTGATGAGCGATGATGAATGGGAGTTGCAGGGTCTGGTAAATGAGTTTGGAACAGTGTGCGAAAAACGGAATTTGAAGGTAAATGCGGGGAAGAGCAAGGTTATGGTCTTCGAAAGGGGTGAAGTCACAGAGTGTGAGGTTAAGCTGAAAGGTCAGGCTATGGAGATCGTCAGCTCTTTTAAGTATCTGGGCAGTGTTTTGAGTAAAGATGGGACTATGGATGAAGAAGTGCGGGAGAGGGTGCAACAGGGGAAGAGGGTTGTAGGAACGTTGAAAGCAGTAACAAGAAATAGGGTGGTCAGTATGGAAGTGAAGAAGTCCTTGCATGACAATGTGGTAATCCCGACACTAACTTACGGAAGCGAAGCATGGACGTTGAGGAAGAGACTCGGACCAAGAGTGAGAGCGGTGGAAATTATTTACTTGAGAAGTGCGTGCGGAGTTACATGGAGGGATAGACAGACGAATGAGGAAGTAAGAAGGTGGTGTGGTGTAGAGGTAGTTGTGCTGGAAAGTGTGAAAAGGAACAACTTGAATGAGAGAATGACTAAGAGGCTGTACAAGAGCAAGGTGGAAGGATGGAGTGAGGAAGTATATGGATGAAGGCGGTGCTGGTTGGGAGGAGGGGCGTCGACTGACTGGGGACAGAGGTGCATGGGGGCGGTTCGTTCGTGGCCACACCTTCGGGGATCACGACGTCAGGCAATAGATAGATAGATAGATTATGGATAGGTTTTTATTGGCGGCACGTCACTGATCACTGTATTAGCCTAAGAAATGTCCTCTCAACAACCTTTAATGTTTTGTGTGTTATTGTTCTGGCCGATAAGTAGGCTGTTTTATTATTGTTATTATTATTATTATTATTATTATTATTATTATTATTATTATTATGCTTCGTTTAACCCATTCTATACCGGCGACGTCTTTTTAATTTTATTCTAGCTATATTAGACGACTGCAATTTCAATATAATATGTGGTAGTAAAAAGGGTTAATTTTTTTTTTTTTTTTTTTTTTTAAGAGACAATGAACGGAGGAAGGAAAAACACAGATAAAACAAAAAGGTCCATGTGCCTAAAGGCATCCTCCATTCATAAAATGTTTGTAACAACTGGATTTAAACATTTGTTGATTGTAAGTTTGTGGAAAGCAATTCGAGGGAAGTGAATTCCAAAGAGTAGTAGCTCTGGGGATAAATGAATTCTGATAAGCAGAAGTTCTGCATTGTGGAGGAGAAAGTGTAAATTCATGGGCGCTCTCAGCTGCCCTAGTTCTTCCAGGAAGAAATCGACACCTGGATGGGGATAAACGTCTTTAAGCAGTTGGCTGAATGGGACCGAATAGATACAAGCCAGGGAAAGCGAGAAAAGGAGAGAAAGACAAACAAAAAAGCCGGTGACCCCCCTTAACATATTTATGAAGAGATTTAAGATTTTTGAAAGTTCAATTTAGACAAATACGAAGTTAAGGTGGAAGAAGAATAGGGGGATGCAGGTTATCAGAGAGAGCGCGCATTTTTTTTTCTTTGGAAGCCATTTCGGTTCCGTAATTAGCAAACAACAGGTCGACTGTTTAACTTTAAAGGGATAGTGACTGGGTTTTTTTGTTCTATTTATTCAGTTATTCATTAAATTTTTAGTTTTCTCGCTAGACCTCCATTAAGCCTAAAAAAAAAAAAAAAAAAAAATCTAGATAAATTTGTACATATTTCGGTAGTAAAATGTCCCAGCCGAAGGCCGGTGCCTCTAAATATTACAGGCTTGCTATCGCTCGCCAGGAAAAAAATCGACACTTAATTGGCACGAAAGGTCTTAAAATTGACAACGAAATGGGGCGAAGTGTTAAAATCTTCAAACTAATGGGCCGAACGTCTTAAAATGTCAAAACTAATAGGGCTAAACACGAGGGAGAAAGTGGTCCAGAAAACCGGCCCATCTTCGTTTAGTATGGGTATGTAGACATTTTAGTTTGCGTAAGTTGGCCGACGTTGGTTAAGGCGGTGTCACACGAGCGATTTTCCGTCAATTTTTACGAGCAATTGTAGTCTGATAGCTTCAAAATTAAAGTTCCGCAAGAATTAAACTACCTATCACTACCCAAAACGAGGGGCGGCGCGCTCCTCGGTGCCGCTAGAAGTGTGGCGAACTCAACACAAGTAAGTAAGAACATAAGAATAATCCACCTTCGATCTAGTTTCCGAATCCAATGATAAAGAGCCTCAGAATTCTACGAGAAAAAAACTTGCTCATCGAGAATTGCCGGAAAATGCGCTCGTGTGACACCGGATTTACTACCGTAGCCTATAGGGTCTCTAATGGAGGATAGGTTAAACTCGTACCGTACCAGTACGAGTTTTTGCCTGTTACTTTAGCTTACTCTCAGATGATATTATTCAGCCTAAAAATGACCTAAATAATAATACTTAAAAGCTATATCAACTATTATACCTGTGCATTTTACTTGGAAAAAAATTGACGTTGAGTAAAACGCATATGGATATATATCAATACAATTGTAAACTCGCCATATATTAAATTGAGTAGCCTTCTCAGAATACAATGATGCCTTTTTACCATATTCTTGCTAACTTCAGATGATTTTACTGAGATGACTTTTTATTTTATTGGAGATCGTAAATAACTGGTAATATGGAGGGTTTATCAAGTTGCTGACCGTTCAAAGTACCCTGTCCTCTACGATATGTTGACAGTTGTGCTGCCTGTCCTGTGACAGTAAAGATAACAGTATGTTTTTTCAGCAATGTAGAACATTTAGAACTCAAGACTTATCTATTGTATCTATTGTAGAGTTCGCCACGAGCAAGTGGCACCGATGAGCGTGCCGCCCTTCGATAATTTGTATAAGGTTTATTCCCCTAGACAGGTTGCCGACCAAGGCTGACGAGTCCCATCCACCCGGAGACATTTAGGAGTTGATTTTATTTTCCTGGCGAGCGATAGCGAGCCTGTAATTAAGGAATATATTTCTACCAAAAATTATGCAAATATATCTAGAATGGGGATCTTGGGGATGTTTTATTAAGGTTTGATGGAGGTCTAGGGAGGAAACTAAAATAAATATATACCGGTTAATGAAAAATCGACCAAAAAATAAACCCTTCGCAAATATATATTTACAGCTCATAAATGTTGCTCTATATCTCTTTGAGTTATAGAGGTTAGGGTTCACAATTGCTGGCGTGCCTATTTGGACCTGAGAATGTGTGGCATGTCTGACCACTTAATGTTAAGATATTACCGTATACAAGGACGGCCAAGGACTCCATAATTATACAGTATGTGTGATGGTGGTACCGTGTTGTGTTAGTGGTGGTGATGATGGTAGTGTGTTGTGGTGGTGATGACAAGTGTGGTGGTAAAGGTGATGATAAGTGTGATACCTGGCTCTAAAGCTAGAATAAAGCCGGAGTGCCACAAGCCTTTTTTCGAGCAATTTTGGTCAGAAAGCTTTAAAAATTACATTTTATCAGAATTCAGCCGCCTAACACAATCTACCTTCAGTCTAGTTACCGATACCAGTGCGAGACATTTTTCTTTAGCTTGCTGTCAAAACTAAAATATATATATGCTGGTGTCACACGAGTGATTTTTCAGTCAATTTGTACAGGCAATTGTAGTCTGGGATCATACAAATTCAAGTCTTATCATAAATCATTCACCTAGCATAATCTACCTTCAGTCTAGTTTCCGATCCCAGTGTGATAGAGCTTCAAAATATTACGAGAAAAATCTTGCTTATCGAAAATTGCCGGAAAAGCGCTCGTGTGACATCGCCCTAACTTCGATGTTGTTTCTAAGATGAATAGAAGGTTAACCCTATCTGGTGCGAGGCAAGTCTTTATGGATCCTTGGACCCGATTATAATGCATTGAACCCCATTCAGTTGTTAATTATGTCTGGGCGAGCGGAAGCGAGCCTGCAATTTTGGAGAAACCGGCCTTTAGCCAGAACATTTTCTACCAAAAAAATTTACATGTTTATATATGGGGGTTCCCCCAGGGAGGGTAGTTTGAATGGGGTCTAGGAAGGCGTTTGTTAGTCTAGGGGCCAAACTAATAATACATTGCTCAAAAATGGCAAAATCGATCAAAACCCTCAACAATAGGAGCGTTCAATCTGTAGACAAGCTTGCCAGATGTCACCAGTTTTGCCAATTATTGTAATCAAATGTGAACAAGACTAAGAAGGGTGTCAGTTTCTAAATTATTTGTCTTTTTTCTGAAGTTAATAGAGTCTTATGACAAGCGGTTTAATCTTAAATATTCTTCATATATATTATAATAATCTCTTATATATTTTACCTCACTACTTTATTGTATATTTAAAATAAGAGTGCAGGAAAAAATATTGTGTTCTGAAATAAATCCATTACAAAATGGTAGGCTAAATACTGGTTGCAAAAATAAATAGTACTGTATATTATTTACCTTCTGTTGTATGCTAATGATATATTTATGATAGTGGTATCATTCTAAATTAAACAACACTTTTATGATTAAATTGACATTTCATTCAGTTACTTATTTTTCTCTGAACAGGAGTGCCGGACTTGAGAAGCAGCTAATTTTTGTGTAGAGGCTGTTGATTGGCTATTGGATAGGAGTATGATTAGTAAATCAAGATATCTTCATTATTTCATAGCCTATCTACTTTTTAAATATTTTAATTACGAGCAATTTCAACAATTGAGTCATGTTCTAGAGTGATATCCGAACACCGTGGTATAAAATATGTCACATAAAATACATTATTAACGTAAATATTATAAAGTGAACACAGACAAAATAATAACATATGCAAAAACTCACTAAGCGAGAGAGGAGACTGCCTGCTGAGACGGCTGAGTTCTCCAACCTATCAGCCAATCAGGGGCTGATATCCTAACTTCCCACCAATGTAGTGAGTTACCCTGGTGTTAGGAAGCCACTGCATATGTTAAAAATGCAGAGGCTTGTGATTGGCTAAGGTGGGTGAGATGTAAGCCGAGACTCAGTCAGTCTACATATCTGGCTTACTTGTTGCTCTGGGCGGGTGCCCAACCCCAAAAGGGGTTGAAATAGGGGAGCTATCCCCCCGCCAAAGGCGGCTTTCTAGGGCCTTTCCTAGCTGATACTGAGAGGATTGGGTTCTAGTCATGTGGTGATGGGCTGGTCTATCAGAGTGAGAACTGAGCGATCTCTGCCATACCCATAGCTTACTCTGACTGTTCCTTTTACTTATATATTTTCTAGATCTCGAGTGACGGCGTCTCTTCCGTGGATTGACCTCCCAATCTACCAAGATTGGAAGCCAAAGCATCACATTTTTCCCTTGCCCCTCAACTTTCTCTTCATAATTGCTGAGGGGTACAGGGCCCTGGGTGGGGCTTTGGTTTCCCGGGCGTTTCCGCACCCTCCTCAGCTCCCCGCCATGGAGTGGCTTCGGTCACCCAGGCTTTATTGTGGTCGGCAGGGAGGGTTCTGTGGGGGCGCTCGGCTATGGCCTGGGCCGTGCTCGGGGCCTTGGGGCTGTTCGGCGAGGCAGCTTGGGGAACAGCAACAACAACAACAACAACTTGTTGGCTCTTATCAATTTTTATTTCGCTTGTGTTCACTTTATAATATCTATGTTATTAATGTGTTATATGTGATATTTTTTTAGCTCTCAGGGTTCGTATAATCACTTTAGATTATCACATTATCATTAAAATTGCTTACAATTTTAGAATTTCAATAATATATATGGAATAATAAAGATATCTCAACTTTATCAACACAAATCAATCAACAACTAATCAGCATCTTTTGTATACAATATTCTACTCTACAATGAAACATAGAAATGTACTTAATAAAATGTATATCCATTAGATGTATCTGTTAAACACCATAATGTAGGAAAAATTAATCTAAAATTATATTTGAAATCACAACAAAAGAGATATAGCAAGTATTAGCAATGTTCACATTCTATTATTTTATTTGTGATAAATTAAAGAATCTGGTGACATCTGGCAAGCGTGTCCACAGATTGAACGCTCCTATTAACTTAAAGCAATATACCCCCAAAGTGTTGCATCAGATTTTGTTTTTTTCTGGACCTCCTTTTTCCCTCATGTTTAGCTCTATTAGGTCTGATATTTTAAGACGTTTCCCCCGTTAGTTTGGTAATTTTAACATCTTTTGCCCCATTTTTATGCCAATATTAGGACCTTTCATGCAATTTAGGTGTCGATTTTTCCTGGCAAGTGATAGCGAGCCTCTAATTTAAGAGGATGGTCATCCCTAGTATTTGCTTGAGTAAGAGGGTTTCCTGGGGTTCTCCTGTAACTTCTCTGATTTTGCGGCCTATTTCATTCACCATATTGAGGGTGGTAGGACCGAAGACTCCTGATGTTTTGAACGCCAGAGTCTCAAACTGATGATGTCTGGCGAGGACTTTATATTTTTCTCGCTTTCTACTTTAACACCTCCGCATCGGCTGTCCTCTTACGCTCCGTACCCGTGGAATCGGAGCGGGTTTGGTGTAATGGCCTTATTTTCTTGATAGCTAAGCAATGGTAATAGGTAGAAAGATAATCTTAATTGGAAAATAAAGTACAGTACATACTACTACATACTGTTGATGTCTGTTATCTTGATCCTGGGTTTGACCGGATATCGCCATCTTGTCGGGTTGTTGTGTTACGCAGTTGTGAATATAACCAGAATGAGCAAAAAAATATATGCATTGGTGGGAGAAGAAGGCTGCTTTTAATTAACCCTTTAGATCAGAGGACACTAGTGTTAGTTTTAGTTAGTTAGTTTTTAGATAATTTTATTCAATTTATGAGTGACCTGTCAGAATTAAAGAGTTAATTGAGACAGTATATAACTCTTTGTTAGAATTAGAGGGTTAATTGAGACAGTGTTTAACCCATATATTCATAGAGGTCCTTTTTACGTTGAGTAATATCACCTGGCAATATAAAATATACCGGTATAAAGTAAAATATCTGTGATAAAAGGGATTGCAATGTGAAATACATGTAACAAAACTATATAGATAGTGTATGCAGTAGTCATTGGTGCCTATTCAAGTATTACTACACTTTTGTTTTATTTGGTGTTGAAGCGGTGGTGTATGTCAGTTCAAAATTTTGACAATTATGATAATAGGTGTATGCTTTAGTGGGTATATTTTGTAGTTTGTATTATGTGTTGCAAGTGTTAATATTTGTTTTGTGTATCATGTTAATTTAGTTGTTTTTATTCCAGGTGGTGATGTTAGTCAATTCGGCGGTGGTCCGGGCGGGGGCGGAGGGGCGTCACTAAGACTAGCCGGGCAGTACTCGACCCCACACCCCCCACCCCCAACTGTACCCCAGCAGCCGCCCCAGGGACCTCCACAGCTCCGGCAACAGCAGCAACCACCCCCGCCCCCCCACAACACCACCCCAGCCCCCGCCCCACACTCCCAGCAGCATATCACCCATGCCACCCTCACACACTCTCAGCACCACCAAGTTTTACAGGTACGTCGGAAAGTGTGACTGGACAATCAACCTCTAGTTCTCAACCAGTGCCAGCTCGACCAATTTGGCAAGGTCAGGACTTGAAGTTTTCACTGGTTTAGTTAGCTCTGATTGAGATCTACTGGTTGAGTTGTCTGGGAGCCATACCATATGATAGCCATATTCTGGAATGTGTAGGAAGGTGTTGCCTAGCTCAGATTTAGGAAAAATTTATACAGGCATTATCAGCATTTGACAAAAATACGATGACCATTACACGAGGAGACCTAATCTTTAAAAGGCGAAGCTATGGTATTTGAAACATCCTGCCATGCGAAGGTATTTTGGTTCATTCCGGACGAAAATAGTCATATTTACCATATATATCATTATTACTTATCCATATGCGCCTAATTTACTTTTGATATGAACATTTAAGGGCAATAAAAGAAGTGGGAATAGCATTTAGGAGGTGAAAAAGACGTATTATTGCCGCCCGGTCGTATTATGAGGCGAGAGCCCGGGCGGCGAAACTCCCTACTCTCCGAGGTCCAGTGCGGCACTGAGGCCTTGCAAGAGAAGTCTTTGTGTTGCAAGGATCTCTAGCTGCCTCGCCCTTGTTAACACCTACTGTCCCAGCGACGTATGTTGGCCGTCAGTAAAAAAGTCACTCGTCAGTACCAGCGTCCATAATATGCGGTCCTTTGAACAGCCCGTATCGATCGGTGCCTGGTACTACAACGTTTTAGCACTGCTCTAAGACCTTGGCAACACTTCACAGTTTATATCCAAGCACCCACAGGCTAGGAGATGCAGTATTCCTCCATCTTTTGAGGTGGAAGGGTGTTCTCTCTCGTCTCTGAAACTATTTTGGCCAAATTGCTTGGTACTGGAGGGAACATTTATGGTAATACCCTCTGATACAGTAGGGGTTAAAGAGACCGCGTGGGGAAATTCGCGCGGAAAATTACTTATAGCGGGAATAAGAGGAAAAATTGCTCATAATTGAGGAGGGGGGAAAAGGAGGTGAAGGGGCGGGGGACACGTGTGTAAGAGTGGTAGCAAGTATTGGAGCAGAATTATCTCACCTAATCATATCTATCTTTGTTTTGAATGCCAGTGGGGTGTTTTGAAAGTTTTTTTTATGCCTCGGCTCTTAATAGTACCAGCGCCTTCGCCCAGTAAAACCTCTTAAGAGTTCCGGTGTCTTTCTTGGGTTAACAGTCGCTTTGAGAAGAGAATAGATGGTTATTGAAGAAGGCCATGTATACAGTCCTATTCCATGACTATTCTGTTGTCCACCACCCTGCCGCGATGGAACCGGCAAAACAAGTCCTTCGCAGTGCATGTAGTCCTAACCAGGTTTTAATTTATCTTTCAAACCGTCATCAGCATGTCACCTCGTAGCTCAGAAGTATCAGTTAGATCTCATAGGCAGTAGATCTAGCGTTCAATCCCACTTGTAGATAGCTCAGAAGAGCTGGATGGTGCCCTCATCTCAACCTGGCCAGGTGGACTCTGTCCTCGCGAGGAAGGGAGAATTCGGAAGAATGTATTTCGGGAGGTCGTGCCTGCAGCTGCGTGTTGTCATTGAGTGATTGGATGGAACGACGAGAGATATGAGTATGGATGTGCTTCTGGAAGCTGGTTTGTGGTGGGCAGGGAGGGAGAGATGACAGTATTTGTGTGTAATATCGTGTGCTGGGTGTTTTGATATTCCTTGGTGTCTGTGGGTGTGCTGCCATGTACAGTACTGTAGTGGATGGTGTTGGTTTGTGGAGGCTGCAGCCAGGAATTGAGTGTGTCTCATGTCTAGGTGGTCTTTTATTTTAAGGACTTTGGTTTCTTGATGTAGGTGATCTGTAGGTGTAGTAGCTGTGCAGCCTGTGATGATTTTTAGGGCTTTGTTTTGAATGGTCTGCAAGGTTTTGTGGTGTGTTTCAGCTAGGGCTTGCATATTCCATCACTGATATTATGTATTGTTTGTATACTGTGGTGGTAGTTGTTGTTGTTGTGTCCAAATTTTATGTGGGCTAGTGACCTGAGGCCATTAAATCTGGGTGTCAGATTATTTTTTGTTTGTGATATGTTGTTTGAATGTCATTAGAGTATCATATGGTTCGGTCGAGGCGATGGTGGGAGGCGGACGCATTTTTTGAGGCTCCGTCATATTAACATGGGCACGATTAAATATCACGGAATTTCGAGTACATACTGAGCTAGCGAGGAGAGGAAGGACTTGTGAAGTGTTTGGAAGATAAATTGGTGTGGTGGAGGGGTGATATATATTGTAAAAAGAGAAGTGTAACAACGGGTCAGCTGGAGTTGTTGTGATTGTAAAAAAACATGGCGGATGTAGCTGTTGAAGGAATGGTAGAAAGATTAAGGATTATGTTTAGTAATGTTGATGTGTTTACCCAGGACAAGAAAATAGAACTGATATGTAGGTTGCAGGATGAAGAGGAAAAACCTGATGTCATAGCCTTACAGGAAGTAAGACCAAAAAATGCTAGAATTGAAAGGGAACTGGTGGAGTATAGTTTGGAGGGTTTTGAGTTGTATGAGAGGAATGCTATTAGAGCAGAGGTTGGAAGAGGACTGTTTATTTATATAAGAAAAGAGCTTAAGGTAAATGAGGTGGAGTTGAGACAGCAGTATTGTGAGTATTTGTGTATTGAAGTAAAATGTGCAAGAGGGTCAATTCTAATTGCCTCTATATATAGAAGCCCAAATAATAATAGGGAAGAGGATGACCTGAAAGCAGGTTAGAAAGAACAAATATAAGATATTGATAGGAGATTTCAATTTGCCAAGGATCAACTGGGCAAATTATACTACTCCAGCGGGACAGAGTAGCCTAGAATACAAGTTCATAGAGAAAGTGAGAGATTGTTTTTTAACGCAACATATTACGGAGATAACAAGATACAGAGATGGGACGCAGGGGAGTGTACTAGATTTGATATTTAGTAATGAGGAGGATATAGTGGAAGATATCAATGTGGATAGCCCTATAGGTCATAGTGACCATGCCAGTATAAGTTTTAGTTGCAATGTTAAAACAGAGAGGGATAACAGAAGCAAAAGAAAAATATACATGTATGATAGAGCAGATTATGAGCTGCTGAGAAGGTGTTTGGACATTGACTGGGGGGAGTACTTGAACGGGGAAGACACTGAAGGAATGTGGAGGAAGATTAGAGTCAAATTGGAGAATGCTATATCCAAATGTGTACCAGTAAGAGAATATAAGGATAAAACCCCTTCGGGGATCACGGCGTCAGGCAATAGATAGATAGAAGGAAAAGAAAGAACCCAGAATTGCCAATGAAAAGAAAGCTTTGGACATTGATAAGAAGGAAGAAACGTTTGTGGGAAAGACTAAAATTGTTAAAAAGGAATAATGGGTCTAGTATAGAAACTAAAGAAGTTGATTTGGAACGCAGACAAATAAACAATAAAATAAGGTGGGAGACAAGGAGTGGGGTGAAGGAGAGGGAAAGAGAGATAGCAAGAAATGTGAAGGATAATCCAAAAATATTCTGGAAGTATATTCAGGAAAAGTTAACAAGAAGAGTAGGTATTCCAGAACTGGTAGGAGACTTGGACAATAAGAATAGAGCAGACACTGATAAGGAGAAAGCAGAGGTGCTTGGGAAATATTTTGGGGAGGTACTTACAGAGGAGTCGGATAATGCAGTGCCTACTATTCCCATCAAACAGGCACCAGCACTAGAACTAATAGAGTTTTCCCATGCTAGAATTAGGAGTGCTATAGGGAAAATGAACAGAAGTCAGTCCCCGGGACCGGATGGGATACATCCAAGAATCATAAAGGAAAGAGGTGAGATGTTAGTAGAACCATTAAATTTTTTATTTCGGGTATCTTTTAATACAGGACAAATCCCGATGGACTGGAGAGAGGCAAACATAACAGCTATTTTTAAGACGGGAAAGAGAAATGACCCAGGAAACTATAGACCAGTCAGTTTGACAAGTGTTGTGTGTAAACTAATGGAAACTGTAATTAGAGAAGGAATAATGGAACCAATGAAAACAAACAAACTTTTCAGTGAGAGACAGTTCGGATTCTTGCCAGGGAGGTCGACGGTATTACAGCTAATTAAGGTGGTAGATGATTGGGTGCAAATTCTGGAGGATGGGGATGTTATAGACGTGGTATACTGCGATTTTATGAAGGCCTTCGATAAGGTCCCACATAAAAGGCTAATAGAGAAAACTAGAAGCTATAGTATAGGAGAGAAATGTGTGAAATGGATAGATGCCTTCCTGAAAGATCGGAGACAGAGGGTACTGGTGAATGGAATAGGCTCGGGGTGGAGGGAAGTTACAAGTGGGGTACCTCAGGGATCTGTGTTGGGACCACTACTGTTCGTTATGTTTATCAACGACTTGCCTGAAGTTATAACTAATGGAAGTGAGATATACCTTTATGCGGATGACACCAAGCTGTATAGAAGAGTGAGGAGTAAGGAAGATGTGGATTTGCTTCAAGGAGATGTGGAGGGAATGAAGGGATGGTCTGAACATTGGTTAATGCCTTTTCATCCAAAAAAATGCAAGTACATGCGGATTGGGACAAGCAAGACAGACAAGGTGGGATACAGTATGTATGAAGCGATGGAGGAAGTGAATGCAGAAAAGGATATAGGAGTAGTGATAGACAATAAGTTAAATTTCTCAGAACATTTAGAGGAAAAGATAAATAAAGCCAATAGAATTGTACGGCTGATAAGGAGGACATTCGTGTCAATGGATGAAGAAATCTTCAGGAATCTCTATACAGCGCTGGTTAGACCGCACCTGGAATATGCGAACCAGGTGTGGGCTCCATATATGGTAAAGGATATAGAAGCTGTGGAGAAAGTGCAGAGGAGAGCTAGCAAGCTGGTACCAACGTTGAAGAACGCGGACTATGAGCAGAGGTTGAGGACACTTGGACTTCCGACACTGGCATATAGGAGAAAGAGAGGGGATATGATAGAGACTTTTAAGATAGTGTCAGGAAAGTATGATGAGGATGTGTGTGAAGGTATCTTCTTGATGCGGGAGGGAACAAGAACGAGAGGACACTCTAAGAAAATTTACAAGGAAAGGAATAAGCTTGAAAAGGCAAAGAACTCTTTTTGTGATAGAGTGGTAAATGAGTGGAACGCACTGCCCCAGTATATATGTAGTCGATTCCGAATCAGTAAGGAAGTTTGCAAGTAATCTTGATAAAGCATGGGGAAGACAAGATTTGAAGTTTGATTACAAATAAAAAATGCAGAATAATAAAAATGTTGCGTCTGGTACCGCCGCCGCCAACACCGTGAACGACCGCAGCAGTGCAAGTACTGGCACTGAGCTGGATACACAGGCCTAGTTTGCCTTTTTCCAGAGGATCTACTGTAAGAAACTGTAAGTTACTCCTAGGATTTTGTTTGTGTGTAATAATAATAATAATAATAATTGTCGGTTTATTGTTCATTGCAGCCCTGAGGCTGAAAATCTACTGAGTGTTTCTTAAACCTAGGTACAGTACAATACTTATTCTACCTTAACTACGTGGACTCATGCGACCATGAGGTGCCTGGCTTCCCACCAAGTGATGTACATACGCAGATGCATTTTGTATTGATGAGAAGATGTTTAGGCTACACAAGCTGATAGCAGCTTGGTTAGGGAGGAACCACGATACGATTCTCTCCGTCGCTATGGCCGAAAAAACCTTTAGGATTCTGGTGGATTCGAACCCTCGTCCCGGCCCCTTGCGGTCAGCACGAAACACAGCACCTTAACCGACTGGACCACAGCGACCCGTGTGTGTGTGTGTGTAGGGGGGGGTTTAGGGGGGTGTTGTTTATGGTGAAGTGCGGGGTGTTTTTGTATTTGGCTGTCCAGCTTGTGAGGAGGGTTGCAGTGGATTTGGCTGGGGCTAATTTGAATCTGTTTGTAGTGCACCAGTCATGTAGTGTGTTGAGATAGGGTTAAAGGAGATGTGGTGCTGTGTCTGAGTCTTGGTATGTACTATTGTGGACATAAGTCCTGCTACACCTGCCTCACAGGGATATGCAAATTGTATTGGTAACATTGCTATCCCCCCACCCCCGTCCCCCCTCTCCATCCCCACTCTCCATCCCCACTCTCCATCCCCACTCTACTACCCTCTCGCAGCGAAGCCCTCCCTTCCCTCTCTACTTGTTCACGTCTATAAGCCGTTCTTTATTTCTCCCTCTCTCATCGAATCATTGTATTTTTATGAATGTTTTCCATATCTTCATCCTAAAATTAAACATTATATCGTTACATACAGTACTTCATATTTATATTTGCCATTTTATAAAAACCTAGCAAAATATAAAGTTTGATAATCCATTCGAATATGGAAGTTTATTAACAATATATATTATTAAGTAAATTACAACTGAGATTGTAATTTACTTTTGCATTATAATATTTCAATTCAGTTATAATTATCTAAGCCCATACATCCCACTGTTTGGAGTAAGCATGTATTTCACTGTTAAAGTGTACATATTATTGAATGAGATAATTGACACACATAAAATAGGTTCCTATATTAAATTCATTGAATATTTAAAGTTATAATTATATGGTTAGGTGTGTATTCTCAATACTCGCCTGTCAACCCACCTCCCCCTTAACTACGGTAGCTCACACTAATCTATTTACAACTAGTCAACTCAAACACACGGCCACACACATTAATGTTACATTCCAGTTTTTTTTTTTTTTTTTTTTTAAAGAGACAATGAACGGAGGAAGGAAAAACACAGATAAAACAAAAAAGGTCCATGTGCCTAAAGGCATCCTCCATTCATAAAATGTTTGTAACAACTGGATTTAAACTGTTGTAGATTGTAAGTTTGTGGAAAGCAACTCGAGGGAAGTGAATTCCAAAGAGTAGTAGTTCTGGGGATAAATGAATTTTGATAAGCAGAAGTTCTGCATTGTGGAGGAGAAAGTGTAAATTCATGAGCGCTCTCAGCTGCCCTAGTTCTACGGGGAAAGATGTGGAGAGGCGGCACAATTGAAGCAAGTTCCTCAGAACAATTGCTGTGAAAATATCTGTAGAATAATGCAAGGGATGCAACGTTTCTTCGTATGGATAATGTGGGAAGGTCCTGTGTGATTGCAGGGTTATTAATTAATCTAATAGCTTTGTTTTGAATTTTGTCCAACTGCCTCAATGCAACCACTCCACTTCCACTCCACAGAGGTGAACAGTAATCCATCTGAGAACGCACATGACTTTTATATATTACGGCCAACTGCTCGTCAGTGAAGAATTTTCGAACTCTGTACAGGAGTCCCAGTTTTTTAGAGGCATTCTTAGCAATGCTTCTAACATAATGTGTCCAGCTCAGGTTAGTAGTTAATGTTACACCGAGAATATCAATACTAGGGGAAGTGGGAATATTTACATCATTAAAAAATATATGGGAGTCGGTGAGATTCTGTCGGTTAGAAAATTGAATGTACTTGGTTTTCTGTGCATTAAAGGAAACTAGATTCTTTTGTCCCCATTCATTGATTCTAGAAAGGTCCTGGTTCAGAGAAATTGCAGTGTTTATTTTTGAATTTATAAGATCGGGTTGGGTGAAAGAATTGGTAAATGTGAAGGAACTGTGGAGTGTTGAGTCATCTGCGTAGGAATGTATTGGATTATGAGTGGTAGATATGAGATCATTGATATGAATGAGGAACAGAGTTGGGGCCAACACTGATCCCTGGGGAACACCAGCATTTATTGAATGAAATTGAAAATATAGGCCATCTACCATTACACATATTTTTCTGTTATGAAGATAAGAAGAAATTAGTGGAACTAATGATGCAAGGCCGTAGTGTGACATCTTCGACAATAAGGATTGATGCCAGACTCTATCAAATGCCTTTGATATATCCAGTGCTATTGTATGTGTTTCACCATGTTGGTCTGTAGCTTGGTTGATTTGATGTGTAAGAAGGCAAAGAATGTCTGCAGTTGATCGACATCGTCTAAAACCATATTGCCTATCACTGATTAATTTATTATACACAAAATTGCATGTTATTTTCTTACTTGAGGATATTTGGCGTCTTTCAACTGCCTCAGCGAACACTGCTCCCTCCGAGATTAACTCCTTCCGTATCGGGGTTGTGTTTAGTTTTATTACAGCTATATTTACACAATGTTGTGCAGATAAGGAAGGATCTGTGATATTTAGAAGAACTAATTGAGCTAGTATGAAGCCATTTAATTATTACACTGTCTTCCTTAATTGCATAATAACTTATAAATATACCGTAGCTATTCTCCATTCACTCGAACCATGCATCTGACTCCTAATTGGTGTTTGTATCGACGCTCATGATTCCCCATTGTATAAATACCGTAGCTCACTGGCCCAGAAGACTTGTATAACTGATAATATCTGTATTACTATCTTTATTATTATATATTCATTCATTATACTAGACACGTTTGAATAATGTTAATAATTACTTAACAATCTAGTTTTATCCGAATCTTAAGAGCCATGATATATCACAGTACTGTAAACAGATTAATAACATATACATCATACAGTAAACACTAGCGAGATAAAGAAATTATAAACCTAAAAAGTAAGCAAGATATGAAGGCTGACTGACTTGGCCCATGCGGCTTATAGCCAATCACAGGCCCTGCTTCACTTATTACACATACTGTACAGTATATAATAGGCAGCGACGGCATTTCATCTCTTGCTTGTATTTACGGTATTATATCAGCATTATGTATTGTTCCCTGTGATATTTCATTGCTCTAAAGGTTTGGATATCACTCTTGATTATCACATTATTATTTGAATTCATTAAACTTATTTGTATTATTCCATATATATTCATTAAACTAGATAAGTCTTAGTAATTCTAATGACAATGTTATAAGTGATATCCGAACCGTAAGACATACAAAATATCATATAGAACACCTAAATAACGTAGATATCATACAGTAAACACAAGCAAGGGCGAAAATAGCGTCACTACCTATTTTCATTTGTACAGTATATGTTTGGTAGAGGTATTAAGTGTTGAACACAGAGCTAAAATGTTTAGAGTTTGAATATTGTCTCCGACAGGAGGAGGATATTCTTTGGTTTTCCTTGCGACACCATTTACCCCTTAAGGTACATGACGCATGTTGACAGTTCATTGTGGCTCCTTTTAGACGATTTTATACAGCGTAAGAAAGATCTTTGGGAATTAAAAGGGTAAAGATTATCCCAATTAACCTTCTGATTTACATATACCCTTCCTAATCAGAATAAATTGCCTAATTATAGCCAGAACACAAATGCATTAACGATCCTAAATGAATCGAGCCGAGTAAGGCACCAGACTTAAATCCTATGTAATCTGTGTGAGGCAACATGGTCAACAACTGGGAACACGAGAACATGATACATTAAAGTGGATTATTCTGTTAATATGTTTTCATGTAAACTATAATTTGTTAACAGTTATTAAAATATAGAAATAATAGTTCTATATCTATATTAATCACGAGTGAAGTAGCTTAAGTGATGCAGAACAAGCTCTCAAATGAATGACTGATAGTTACAGACACAAATATGGATAATAAATTATTATGTTATTGAGAAGTAGAATCTGTTTTATCTTTATATTCCTTCATTTACTACCATTTCACACACATATTTTTTCTCTCACGCCATCACTTCCATTAGTTATAATGGTGGCACAAGGTTACATTGTTTCTGTTGTAATTGTTGATACATTACTTCTAATTATGTGTTTTAATGAAGTGCATGTCCGTAATTTGTTAATAAATAACCTATAACTCAAATTAACAATATCTACACTGCATCATATTATTATCATGATCAATTTTGAAACAAACTAATTTAGTATATGGTGAAACTACAACAAACACTTAGGACTCTCTAAAACTCTTTATTTTTGCTTTTATTTTGTTCTTATTTAGCAGGTACAGTAGCTGGTTAAGTACCGTAAATAAAACCCAGAGCGAAGAGTTATTTTTCTTTTGTGTTCGGTTTTTTTCCTGGTATACAATGGGTTCGGCCCTACATGGATACTCTTCGCGTATAAGTTATATACGAAAACGTGACAATTGTGTATATAATTTATCTATCTATATCTATGCATTTCATGTGAAAGAAAAAATAGGGTACCGGTATTTTATAATGTGTAACCAAACCTTGCATTTACTCTTCATAGCATGAATTTGAGAAATATTGGATTGAGAATTATATTCAACAAATTGATGGTGTATACAGCTAGCTACAAAAAATATAATAATATTTAGGGAAAGAAAACTGTTTATAAATATATGCAACCGTTTATTTATAAGGCTGTATCAATAGTGCTCTTAGTTGTTGTTGTTGTTGTTCCCCATGCTGCCTGGCCGAACAGCCCCAAGGCCCCGAGCAATTCCAAGGCCATAACCGAGTGCTTAAAAGACGTGTTGCATGGTAAACCAAAAACTTCACCGGTACTCTTATTGTTGGACAAGACGATAATCAAACCCAACACATTTTTGCTGTGTGTTTAACAATCCTCTACCACTCCAGTGTAAATCAATATCTTTGGAGGACAGCCTAATTGTATTATTATTACAATAAATAATAATTAAATGTTTTATCGTATGATCTGTTTGACCCAATATTAATTATGTTGAAACACTTATAAACTAACTGGACATTAAATAGTGTAAGTAATAAAGGGCCAACTGTAATCTTATTTGCATTAGGTGAAGTCCCACATTTTCAATAATTACAAGATTCCTTAACCAATACATCTGTATCCTACTTCATGATTCATTAGGTTGTTGGATTTATTATTAGTATCCTTGGTTGGTGTTTATTAAAATGGTATGGGCATGAATCTCTTCATCCAATTAACGCTATGATTATGAGGTTTAACTCATTCAGTACTAGTGATATTCTTTTCATCATATTCTGGCAAATATTGGACGATTGTATTATGCTAAAGAAGGGCGTCTACTATTTAAAATGTTACAGACTATCGCAAATAATACCTTGGCTACCACAGCCCCTTTCTTATCTGCATATAATAGGTCTGAATATAGCTTTAGTGAAATATGAAAGATGTCCCCGGTACCGCAAGGGTTAATAAAAAGTCTCTATTTATGGTCTAGCTAAGATTTACCAAGGTCCTCCGCTCTATGATATTGACATTCACCTACTACACAATGACATCCCTTAACCCTCCAGCCCCGGCTATGTATTATATATATATTCCTCGAAAACCGGGTGTTTTGGCCGAAAAACGTCTAGGCTAGGCTACCGTATATTCGTTAATCAGACTGCTTCCCGCATTCCCGCGCATCCCCAAGCGTAGCTGTGTTATTTACCTGTAGAATGGCATTAAGTAGAGCTCTCTAAGTCAACTGGTTGAGCTGTGATGATGATTTCATTGGAGATAACTTTATGGCCAAAACAGCCACTTTACACCACTTTTCGATACTTAACAACAACATACAGGCACACACGAACAAGCGACGCTCTCCTTCTTGTGGCCGGAGATGCGGAGCGTCGGTCCAGCCGGCTGTTGTTTACATGCGTCGGACCGACGCCTCGCACACCAAGCTCACAGGCTTTGACGTCATGGGTGTTTAAGAGCCCTTCCGGGTAGCTCGTGTATGCTTTTTTATGGGCGTTCAAGAGCCCTTCCGGGAACAGAGGGTTAAGCTACATCACACGTGATTAATATAGATATAGACATATTAGTTCTATAAATATGTCATGTTTAAATAATTATAGTCTGCTTTGTCTTACAAACTTCCACCGCCTTATGTTCGACTTAATAATTTGTGTCAACTGCCTTATTTAATATACCCGAATTTTATACCATATTTGCATTTTGCCTCAACGTTATGATGAAACAGAGTCAAAATTAATTTGGTGTAAATATCCAGACCAGATGGCTGGAGTATAATAGGAAAGAATAATAATTGGAAAGAGGAAGAACAAGCTAAAAAGTGAGAAGTACAGTAGAAGACTCAAAGTTCTCGGGCTCAACCAAATTATATACAGTATATATGTGACCGTACGTAAGGTTCTTGGAGATCATAGCTGGGTGGTCACAAATAATGTATAGGGTAGACTAAATATATAAGCTGCTGTTGACTTGTGTTTTATTCACATATTTATCCGTACAAAATCACCCGAAGTGAAAGAAGCAGACTCTAAAACAGAAACAAACAATGTAATACTTGCATGGTTAAGGTTCAAGGAAGATTACAAAAACACAAGCATAAAGTAATTAAAACATGATAATCATTACCAGTAGTAGGCTATACAGTATATAATATATCTCACTCCTAATTACTAAAGATAAACAAATCTGAAATTCGGACTTAAGGTAGGCCTTGGGGCTGTTCGGCCAGGCAGCTTGGGGAACAACAACAACTGCACAACAAATGTTTGATAAATAGGCTATCACTTAATATCCTAATACATTCATCAATCCAATGTTTCTATTTACTGGAAGGCTTATATGGTATATTTAGCCTATACATTCATGTTAACTAAAAATAAATAGTAGCCTATTCTGTACAGCTATATCACATATCTAAATATGTTGATCAAACGAAATGGGACTTTCACTTGGCATTATTTTGCCTAATTAACTAACACTGTAACCTTCGGTGACCACCATTTCAACCTATATCATATCTCTTCTACCTTACACAATACACCAAACATGAATATTTATCCAAAGTGCCTTATACACAAATATAAATTACAATTTACCTTCAGACTGCCCTGTGACACCTAGGCCCTACGAAATTCAAATTTCTCGCTTTCGTTTTCTTGTACTCGTTTTCTAACACACATTATATTACACTATGGGATGGTACACTAAACAATAACTTTAATATGTCTAACACTAAGACAGATTCTTCATCGGGTCCGATTAACATGCTCCATACTACATTTATATATATACCGGTATATATATATATATATGCAATCCAATATATTTGACTGAACTGCACTTGTGTATTTGTTTATGTTAATCGAAGGGACAAGAAGAACCAGACCCACTCTCGTGGGTCCAGCTATCCACTCGGAAGGAGGGAGAACCGTAACACTCCCTTCACCACTTATAGGTGGCCTCGCCCAGCACTTTAATCTCACCCTCTCCAGTGAATTGAGTATAGCTATTTTTAAATATTATTATTCAGTGAAAGAAGGAAGTGTAACAATTAACGGTTTTATAGCATCTCAATTCTATCTATCTATCTATTGCCTGACGCCGTGATCCCCGAAGGGGTGGCCACAAACGAACCGCCCCATGCACCTCTGTCCCCAGTCAGTCGACGCCCCTTCCCCCAACCAGCACCGCCTTCGTTCATGTACTTCCTCACTCCATCCTTCCACCTCTCATTCGGTCTACCTCTCCCTCTCTGTCCCTCCACCTCGCTCTCGTACACCCTCTTAGTCGTTCTCTCGCTTTCCATACGTTCCATATGGCCGAACCATCTCAAGTTGTTCCTTTTCACACTTTCCAGCACATCTACCTCCACACCACACCTCCTTCTTACTTCCTCATTAGTCTGTCTATCCCTCCATGTAACTCTGCACGCACTCCTTAATCTCAATTAACCCTTCTTAATACCGCATATCCTTCAGTAGCTACATACAATTGTTTAAATATACTGTAGCTAAATAACAATTAAAAACCGAACCCTGGTACGGAAGGGGTTAATCTCGGAGGGAGCAGCGCGCGCTGAGGCAGTTGAAAGACACCAAATATCCTCACGTAAGAAAAGAACTTGCAAGTACAGTATGTGTAATGTAATGTCACATTGATGTGTGTGGCCGTGTGTTTGAGTTGACTAGTTACGAAATATGAATAGATTAGTGTGAGCGTACCGTAGTTAAGGGGGAGGTGGATTGACAAGGCGAGTATTGGGAATACACACGTAACAATAATATTTATAACTTTAAATATTCAATGTATTGAATCAAGGAACCCATTTTATATGTGGGTCAATGATCTTGTTGTTGAAGACGTGTTTAATTTAAACTAGCCCTCTGGGCCGAGGCCCTCATAAGGCTAGTGGTCGGCGGGGGGATAGTAAGTCAAGTCATATAGGTCACTGGTCAGATTTCATCGTAGAGATTAAGAGCTGCTAAGAAATGGCGGATGGCTATGAACGAGAATGAATCTGAGTCAGAAAGGATGTCTTTTAAAGAGGTGTGTCGCAAGAAGCGACGTCTTTCAGGGCCGTACATGGGACAAACGCATAAAATGTGAGGGATAGTAAGAACTGTGCGACAATGGTGACATTCTGGCGGAGGACTACGGGGAGTGGTCATTAGATATCCATGAGTGAGTCTCGTGTGTCCTATGCGTAATCGAGTTAAGAGGGTTTGGTCAGCGCGACAGGGGCTGAGTGAAGAGGGCCACATGTGAATGTCGTCTTTGATGGAACGAAGGTGACCTCCCAAAGGTTGATCCCTCCATTCTGAGCGCTACTTATCATGAATATGCCGTCGAACTACAGGAATTAGGTCATCCGATCTGAGGACAGTGGATGCCGGAGCACCTAGACAGGCCTGTTTAGCAAGGGCGTCAGCACGTTCGTTACCCGCAATGCCTACATGGGCGGGGATCCAACAGAGGGTGATGGATCGAGAGCTGCATTTTAATTCGTGGATTTTCAGGATAACATCGATGATCAATGGGTCACGTGGGGCGTACTCTCCTAATGCTTGCAACACACTTTTTGAGTCACTGCAGATAACTACATGAGCAGGATTGTTTGGAAGTGCAGAGATGAGGGTCAGGGCACCATGAATAGCCCACAACTCTGCAGTGAAAACGGTGGAACAAGGATGTAGGGAGCTTTGATGGATACCATGGTCAGAAACCGCTGCACTACCTACGGCATCCGGAACCTTCGAACCATCAGTGTAGATGAAGGCAGCTGGAACATGACTATCAAGATGTTGTAATGCTAAGGTACGGCGTTGGACTGGAGTCACAGCCTCTACTTGGTCAGTCAAATGGAAACAAACTTCAGGGTGTTCAAGAATCCAGGGGGTAATTGAAATACAGGGGAGGGGTGAATGAGGTGTTGGAATATTGTAAGATGCGAGTAATTGGCAGGATAAGAGGGTAAAAGGCAAGGTAGTAGTAGGAGTAACACAAAAATCTTGGGAACGGAAAAGGTCCTTCAATGTGGGATCCTGTTGGAGACGGATGGCAGTTCGCAGCTGAACCAGCTGACGATGATACGTTAATGGCAGGACCCCAGCCTCACTGAGCACACTGTACACACGAGAGGACCGGAAAGCTCCTGAGCTAATACGTATGCCAAGGTGATGAACGGAGTTAAGTGTCTGCAATGTGGATGCCGAGGCAGTGCCATATACCGGGCAACCATAATCCAGGGCAGATAGAATGGTGGATCTATAAAAGAGCAGTAACGTAGATCGGTCAGCACCCCAATGAACACGTGCCACATGTGCCTGATGTGGCGGCGTCTACGCCGTGGGGCCACCTCCCGAGGCTGCCAACCGCGGATGGCTGCCGACCCTCCACGGCCGAAGACAAAATTAACGACCAGTGGAGGAAAACCGGATGCCGGCCGCGGGGAGCAGTTTTGGGAGCCAAACCGTCACATCCATCCCCTGCCCCCTCCCTGGGGGCACGGGTCGTTGGAGCGGCTTCGATCGCGCCGGGAATTTCCACACCTCTCACACCACACACACACATCACACAAAAAAAAAACGGGGCTGTTCGGCCAGGCAGCTTAGGGAACAACAACAACAATAACACGTGCCACAGACTTGAGGACATTCATGCGCTGAAGGCACCGAGCCTTCAGAGTGGCAACATGGGATTTCCAATTTAGGTGGGTATCAAAGATAAGGCCAAGGAATTTAGTGGAGGCAAGGAATTTAATCTTGGAAGAACCCATAGAGAGGGTGATGTACTGCTTACGCAAGTGTCTAAGGTCGAGATAGAAAACGACAGCATTGGTTTTTTCAATCGAGAAGCGGAAACCAGTTGAGGACGCCCAAGCTTGTATGGAATGAAGAGCAGTGTTTAGACGACGTTGAATGTGTGTTAAACTAGGAGACGTATAATAAATGGCTAAGTCATCCACATAGAGGCTATGAGAGATATCAGGAGGGAGGCATTTTGTAACACTATTTATTGCAATATCATAGAGTACACTACTTAGGGAACAGCCTTGGGGTATTCCATTAGTTTGAGGTTTTATTGCAGATAATATACCGTTGTTTTTAACCTGAAATGTGCGGTTAGATAGAAAGTTCTGGAGGAATTGGGGAAGGGAGCCCCGCATACCAGAGCTATGGAGGATTTTTAGAATGCGATAACGCCAAGTGGTATCATAAGCCTTCGCAATGTCGAAGAAAACTGCCACTGTGGGTTGTTTCTTCGAAAATCCTTCACGTATTTGGTGCTCCAGGTGGATGAGAGAGTGTAATGTAGAGTGGCCGGGACGTGAACCATGTTGATACGGGGATAATAAGTCATGCGCCTCTGCATAATGAAGAAGGCGTGGATTGATCATTTTTTCCACAAGTTTACATAAACATGAGGTGGGCCTATAGTTTGTCGGAAAACTATGATCTTTGCCTGGTTTTGGGACGTGTATGGTATACGCATGTCGCCAATTTGGTGGGAAATAATGTCTATCCCATAATTTTTTTTTTTTTTTTAATAAAGACCTCCGTCTACGTATTGTGAAAAACCTGTTATCCTCCGGCAAATTGTGGGGTTGAGTGAGTGAAGGGGGGGACAGTGAATGAAGGAGGATGCATGTTTTTCATAATACGTGTTGCTAGCCCCAAACGCGCGAGCAACTGTGGCTTTCAACCATCCGACACATCCCCTTTTATTTATGTGCATCACACATGTTACATACAAATAAAGTTTATGTTTTGTTTTACCCTACTGTGGAAAGACTACGGATACACCACTCCTGCCCGGGCCTCACACGGTGGCATGACCCAGTCCTGTCGAACTGAGCTCATGACGCTGGTGGCATTGCCCCGGAGGATAGCCATCCCTAGTCTTTGCTTGAGCCAGAGGGTTTCCCGGGGTTCTCCTGAAACTTCTCTGATTTTACGGCCTATTTCATTCACCATCTTAAGGGTGGTAGGGCCGAAGACTCCTGAAGTTTCGAATGCCAGGGGCTCGAACTGATGATTTCTGGCGATGGCTTGATATTTTTCTCGCTTTTTATTTTCTGCTATCCGGGCGGCTTCACCTGCTTCGTCGGCGTTTCTGGCGATGTTGGTTGTGGAGAAAGTGTCAACACATGTGGCATCCCACACGAGGCACCGGCCATTCTTGTAAGGGAAAGTGGTCATCCCATCTGGCCGTTTGCCGTCTTCTCTGTGAAGTCCATGTGGTTCGAGGATTGATGCACGGTTAGCACTCTGCAGGGCCCGTTTTATGACATAATTGATTATAAAGTTGCAAAAGATAATTTAGTGCACGTGCATGAAGATGACGAATGAACGCATAGGGAATGGCATCAGGACCCGGGGTGGAATCCGAGCAGTGGTCAATGGCATGTTGAAGTTCAGGTAATGAGAAAGGAGCGTTATAGTCATGAGTGCGACCTCCGGAAAACGTGATCGGGTGGGACTCCTTCTCTTGTTTCAAGCGGAGGAATTGTTGAGGTAAAGATAGGTTAGAGTTAACTTCACTGAAATGGTTTGCATGCATAGCAGTGATGACGTGGGGATCATGGGTTAAAGAGTCCGAATCAGTGTCCCGTAATGGAGAGAGTTGGAGACGGACAGTTCGCCCGTCAACACTACAAAATTTTCTCCACAGAGTAGAGATAGGGGTGCGACTAGTGAAGGACGAGATGTATGAGCGCCACGAAAGCACTTTACTTCGGATTATATTGCGTTTGACAATAGCGCAGACTTTATTATAGAAAGTTTTGAGGGCAAGTTTTTCAATGGTGATGGTGATGAAACGGAAGCATTGAGGATGAGTAGCAAGATTGGAGAGGGAGGATTTAATTCTCCGTTGCTTATCACCCACCCTGTTGAGAAGGCGCTCTACCCTGTGTTTGAATTTGATCATGCTAGCCAGTTTGGGTGACCACCGAGGGACTCGTCGAGGATGTTGCAAGGAGGAGGTGAATGGTATGTGATGCTGTGCAGTAGAGGTTAAGAAAGACATGAAATATTCAAAGTTAACTTTGGGGGTGATCATATCCGAGAAATCTTCAATATCAGCTGTGGATTCCGTGTATGTCAGCCAATTAGCTTTGGAGAGATTATATTGAGGTAGTTGTGTAAAGGGTTCAGGGGATAAGTAGTTTAAAAGAATCGGGTAGTGGTCGCTGGAGAATCTTTCCTGCAGAACCGACCACTCAAATAAAGGGGCGGTGTCAGTCGAAGCAAGTGAAAGGTCTATCGCAGAGAACGAGTTGTGTGCTGCAGACCAAAATGTAGGGGAATCTAGGTTCAAACAGCAGAGTTGTGAGTCAATCAGAAGGTTTTCGATATGTTTACCCGGGGTGTCTGTAAACGGGCTTCCCCATAGTGGGGAATGTGCATTGAAGTCACCAAGAATGAGGTAAGGAGGAGTTAGTTGTTGTGTGATATGGAGAAGATCAGCTGTGTCATGTTTACAAGAGGGTTGATTGTAGGACGAACAAATAGTGAGGGATGGAAGCTGTGGGAGGGAGATGGTAACTGCAGAAGTTTGAAATGGATTGGGATTGAGGGTGACGGGAAGAAAAGGATATTGATAATGAACAAGAATTGCTGTACGATAGTGTGTGGGGGATAATCGGAGAACTAACAGCGACAGAGTAATGTCTGGGGGGGATCACAATATTGCCTACATGCTGTAGGCATATGCAGATTGGAGAGTACAGTATAAGCGAATGAGTCTTTGTAATTCTCCCATATGAAGGCGAGCTTGGTATCCGTTAATGTTCCACTGGACAATATAATGAGGCATTGTGTACAGAGGGGGACACATCTGTATTGGGTGTGATATCGTTTAAGGAGTCAGGCGAAGAACGGGGAGGGATAGTTGCTTGCGGGATTTGAGACGTAGGGGCAGATGAATTGGGTAATTCATCGTCATTTATTGCAGAGAATTGTTTTAAGAGTTTGGGAACAAGTGTTGGAGAGTGAAGGAGCTTTAGCTGTAATGTATGTATAAAGTCTTGCGGCGAAGTAGTGGCAGTATCTGTGTTAGGGGGGAGAGTACGTGCAATGATGAAGGCGTTTGCTCGTGCAAGTATTTGAGAATCTGGCTCAGAGAGATGTGGGGTGATGTACTCCCGAAAACATCCAGAGCATCCGCAGGCACCAGGGGGAATACCCTTGCTGCAGATCAAATGGGGGTTATCAGAGGAGGGTGGCACAGGGGTATCCAGATGCAGAAGTTCTTCAGTCGTGCTTTCCGTATGAGTGGCAAGAGGAAGCAGAGTATTTGGAATTGGGGGGTGTTTATCAGGGTCTGAATCACATGGAGCATCGTTTGTGAGTAGACGTTTACGAGTACCACACTTTTCGTGAGGAGTTGGGGTAACGAGTGTCGTCGATTGATGGACATCAAATGCAGACCGTGTGAGTACCATTTCGGTCAGATCGGAGTCAATGAGATTATTGTCCTTCAGGAATTGCGTCATTACGTCTGTGGGTGGAAGGTCAGGGTGTTGGATATGAGAGACACAATAGCAAGGGGGTTTGTGATGTTGCTTATTGTTTATTGGACTACGAGAGGATACAAAGTTCCTTAAATGTTCTTCGAAGGCTCTAGGATTGGAGGTTTTGTGCCGGAGGAGAAAGTACAGTAGGGTCTCACATAAAACGAGTTTATGGTCGATAAACGAGGGCGTTTTATGCGATTTCGTTTTATGTGAACACAGCATTTTGGTGGCGCAATATCGTCAATGTTCACTGTAAGCGAAAATTTTCGTACAAAGCGAACGATATTTCGTACGTTTTGTACGATATTTCGGCGTTCTATATGAAAACTCCTCGGATTTGCCCCACTTTGGCGGCGGACTCGTTTTATGTGATCACATTCGTTCTGATCGAAAATTAAATATTAATATTTTAGGTCGGTCGTTTTAATCGAGACTCGTTTTATGCGAACACGTTTTATGCGGGACCCTACTGTATTTGCCGCAGTCGTGACATCCACAGTCTGGATCGTGATTAGGCATGGTCCACAGTTGGGTGGGTGAGTCGTTGTCCGAATCACGAGAAAGGGGCCTAACTGGTATGGCAATCCTGCGTTTTTTTAGAAGCCTGTGTCCTTAGTAGTTGAGGTTGTGGCGAAGGAGCATTTACGTGGTCAGGGGTACGTCGCACGACCTCCTCCTCCGTAGGCATTGACCAAAATTCCATATCTTCCGAGATGCTGGTAAAGCCCTCGAATCTATTGGAAGTGGACAACCCAGGAGAAGAGAGATTAGCGAGGCGAAATGTTTCACTGGAGGGAGAACATCGAGGACTGTTTTGTGATGTAGATGGTCCCTTCGGACGGAGAGTAGCAGCTGTTGCGGGAGGTCCATATCTCCGGTAGGGAGGAGCTTTGCCTTCGTCCCTGAGTTGCGTTTCGGCCGCCCTGAGTGGGAGACCCGACAAGGCCTGTAGGTGTAGTATCTCCCGTTGGAATTTGTAATGTGGGCAGTCCCTATTGTTAGCTTCATGGCATCCGTCACAATTTGCGCATCTGGCCTCCTTTGACTGGCAGTGTTCCAGATCATGGAGCTCAGAGCCGCAATATTGGCAACGAGGACAGCGTGCTCTGCACCGTGCAGTAGAGTGACCAAAACGCCAGCATTCTGTACATTGTCTAGGTCTATAAACGTAGCAACGTACTGGCAGTTGTCGTCCAGCTAGTTTGACATGCATGGGGAGGACGTGCCTCTTAAAGAATACCTTGACAATACGCAAACTGGGTCGATTATAGCGTTGGGGCACAACATAAGTGTCTACTTTGACGATGGAGGGGTCTGTATTTTTCAATAATTTCAAGATGCGTGGGGTCGAGTCTTGAAAGCCTTGATCAGCAATTTCGAAGTCCGAGGGGAGGGCCACTGTACCTATGCGCTGATTAAGGTATTCGTCTTCCTTACCTGTATACCTGCCAACGTGGGTGAGAAAATGGTCTTGTAAGGCTTCTGATTGTTCTTGTGTGGCAGCCTCAATCATGCGTTTTCCTTTCCCGACAGTGTGTACGGTGAAGTCACCGAAGGTCGAAGCAAGAGAATCATAAAGATCAAGATCGTCCATGGGGTCACCAGTGACCTCGAAGAATCGAGGCCAATCAGGGGGACGAAACATGGCGTCTAGGGTCGGTTTTGGGACTGGGGTATATGCGGTACGACGACCTTTGTTCCGTGCGCGCTAAGGAACATGCGGCTTGAGGGTTTGCACAGTAGATGTAGATCCTTTATGAGAAAAATGAGGAGTGGATGTGTCGGTAGATTGTGAGGTCAGAGTTGAATCAGTGGTCGTTGGGGCAGGATGCACAGTATGGGCAGTTGAATTCCCTTCAGTACCGGTACTCAAGGTATGCAACGGCCGAGGGTTAGTTGATGTGACAGTAGGCCTTTGAGATCTTGGAGGTACATAAGCAGGTTTGTTGGAGGTAGCAGATCCAGCATCCTGAGGTAAGATGGTAACAGATGTAGTCGCAGACTGGTCAGGGATACACGAAGTATCCGTAAGGGTGTCAGCTGAGGACATCCTAGCTTCATCATTAAGGTCCTCGACTGAATGAATAGGTAGTCTAAGGCTAGGATCATGATCTGGTAATTTAGAAGTTAAGGTTGAGACCGTGGGGTTGTCATCGCTAATCTTGGTCACCATGGCAGTACTTTGCATTGGAATTGATGCCGGGGAGACCAACTGATCGATCTCTCTATCCGACGATGGAGAATTCGTCACATTATCCGTAGAAGGCTTGCCAAGGTCAGGGATATAGGGGGGGTCCATAGAGAGGGGTGAGTCCAAGGACGGTGCAGGGGCCGGTAAAGAATCCGGCATAGTGCCACCACCATCCGAGAGGATGACGGTCAAGGAAGGTGAATCAGTCTCAATATCCATATCCATGCCAGTGCCGGTGATCAAGGGTTCAGAGGAAGTCTCCATATGATGAAGGTATTATGATTCGTCCGGGATAAGCTCCATACCCACCACGGAGCCTATAATTAGAGGACTTGGTATTTGCCCTAGGAGTCAAACCCTGATATACATCCCTACCCCCAGTGCTTATAGACGGTCAACTCGTCAGCTTCGGGTCCAGCACAGAGAGCGAGATTTGACGATAAAAGGTTCCCCTCGTGCGTGCACGTCAGGTACTCCAGTTCTACGGGTGGAAGGGAACGCCGTCCACATCCACCCTCCATCAATTTTATAGAGTAGTCCAGTCGTCAACGATAGAAGAAGGGGAAGCAAAGAAAAGGACAAAGTTAGAGAGGGAAAAAGACAGAAAAGTGGTACCTTGCAGGCCTCTGGAAACCTACGAGGAGGGAGGTCTTGGTCCACTAGGGCGGCGGAGCCTCGAACATAAGAAGGTCTGTCCCTTCTATGAACAGAGTCCACCGGCCAAGCTTCAAGCCCCGCCACCGCGACACGGTGACTCCCTATCGGCGGGGAATGATCTCTTGTAATAGTACCGGCACTGTATATAAACTTTAACAATGAAATACATGCTTACTCCAGATATTGGGATATATGGGCTTAATTAATCCTAACTAAATTGAAATATGAGAATGCAAAAGTATATTCAAGTCTCAATTATATCTGATTTAGATAACATTATATGGTTAATATACTTCCATATTCGAAAGGATCATAAAACTATATATTGAGCTAGGTTTATATAAAATGGCAAATATGAACATGAACTATGTAACCTATTGCTATTTTAACGATATGTTATTTAATTTTAGGAAGAAGATTTGAAAGCATGCACAAAAATGCATAGCTACGATAATAGAGTGATAAATGAGAGAAAGGAAGGAGAGAGAAGTTATCGTGGTATTTAGCATCCCGTGGTTATAGTCAGGGCGCTGTTTGTAGTCACGGTGGTGGAAACAATCCAGAAACAAGAAAGAAAGAGGAAGGGAGAGCTTTGCTGAGAGAGGGTGATAGAGTGGGAAAGGAGTGGGGGCGGGGGGGTCCGGCAATGTTACCAACACAATTCGCGATTCTCTGCCAGGCAAGTGTAGCAGGACTTATGTCCACAATAGTACATGTGAGTGTTATGTTGTCTGCGTAGGAAGCTATTTTTATTTGGGGTGCAGGTATATCATGCATGTATAGATTGAAGAGTCCAGGCGACAGGATGGATCCTTGCGGGATTCCTTTTGTGAAGTTTCTGATGTTAGATGACTGACCGGCAAATAATACACGTGCATGTCTGCCTGCTAGGTAGTTGGCCAGCCACCTTTTTGTATTGTTGTGCATGTTTGTGTTGTAATTTTTTTTTGTTAGGATGTGGCGGGGGATGGCATCGAAGGCTTTTCTAATGTCGAGTTTGGCAAGTAGTGATCTGTGTGGTGGTCTGGTTGAGTTGATGCCGTCAAAAGCTCTTTGTGTATAGTCTGTAAGAAGAGTGTTTATTGAGTGTAGTGGCCTGAAGCCATGTTGTGTTGGAGCTAGGGGTAGAGCGTGTATGGTCAGTTGTAGTACGAGGCGTTCTATGACTTTGGAGGGGGTGCAAAGGAGTGTGATGGGGCGGTGTGAGGAGGGTCTTTGTTGGGTTTGGGGAATGTAATGATGACACCATGCTTTCAGATGTTTGGTATTGTGTTGTGTGAATAACTGTAGTTTGATATGTTGGTGAGTGCTTGTATGACTTGTGGTCCTAGGTGTCTGAGGTGTATGTTGCTTATGTTGTCTGGACCACGGGCAAGTGAGTGCTTGAGATTGTTATGATGTGCTTTGTCTGGTTGTTGGTAAAGGGTGCAAGTCAGGGTCTGTGGGGAATTGTCTCTTACGTCGGATGACCCGTCGGTTGTCTTGATGGGGGTTTAGGTGGCTGACATGAGAGAAGTGATTAATGAGAGTGTTTGCTTGTCGTTTATATGAAGGACTAGAGTCTGTTGATGTGATTGCGGCATGTGATTGTGTTGTGTTGCTGTTGGAAAGTGTGATACTGTATAGTGTTTTGTAGAGTTTTTTGGGGTCTGTTTTGTGATCAAGTATTTGAAGGTAGTTATTCCAGTTTAGTGTTTGTTCTAGTATTTTGTTGTTAATCTGTGTGTTGAATGCTTGGATTTGTTGTGTGATATCCTGTGTGTGGGGTGCTGGGGAGTGTTTCAGTGTGTCGCGTTGTCTGATGAGGTTTTGAATTTCTGGTGTGAAGTGGGGTTGTGTCTTTCTATTACCTCTTGGAATGTGTTTCTTGTCAGCATTTTGGATAGTTGTGTTGAATGTGTGAACAGCATTGTTGATGTTAGTGATGGGTGTGCTGTTTATGGTTTCAAAGGGTTGTTCTGTCTCGTTTGTGAGAGCTTCCCAGTTGGCTTTTTTATAGTTAGTGTTTGTGTATCTGTGGCTAGCTTGGGTGAGTCTGGTTTTGGTGGTGATAATGCTCGGGAGGTGGTCGGAGCCTGTGTGTATGTTTAGCTGGGGTGAGTCTGGTTTTGGTGGTGATTATGATTGAGTCTGGTTTTGGTGGTGATTATGATCAGGAGGTGGTCGGAGTCTAAGGTTTTTGCCATCCTCCAGGATGTTGTGGGGGCGAGTTCTGGGGAGCAAAAGGTGATACTGTATCTGGAGATGATAGGTCGAAGAGGGCTTGGTGGGGAATATGGGTATGTTAATGTGAAGAGGTGATCTGATTGGCATTGTAGGACATACATACATACAAGTTTAAAGACCGTTTTGTCCACAGAGAATGTGGGTACAGTCTCACGTCCTAAATGGCAGATTTCCAGGCGGCCCTGTTAAGGGCTGCCTCTGTTGTCAAGTTCTTTATTTTGAGATCGGACCGGAGTACCCGAGCCCATGTCATTCTAGGTCCACCCCTACGTGCAGCTCCCCCCACGTTCACAGTCCGGCATTTCTTCACCCAGTTCTGATCATCCATTCTCTCCACATGTCCAAACCAACCAAGTCGGCTCGTGCGCATCACTTCACTGACACTCCTAATGCCCAGACGCCTTCTCAATTCCTCTCTCGATACCCTGACCCTAAGATTAACACCACACATCCATCTCACCATTTTCTTCTCAGACCAGCCCTCTGTCTGTGTCAGGGTTGTCAACAAACCAGGCCGACGTCTTGGCATTGAAGTCACCACCCAGGATGATGTGTGGAGTTTGTGATTTGTTATAGTTGTGGCCTGTAGTCATTGGGTAATGTAGGGGATGTTTGGGGGGGGGGGGGGGTATTTATGATGGTTATGTTGGATTTGTTGCCAGTGTGTATTTTGATGGATTGTATTTCTGTTATGTTATCATGTGGGGGGAGGTGGGATTTGGTATGCGCACTGGTGTCTGTAAAGGTTTTCTTTGTGAACCAAGGTGATGAGTCCATCGCCGCCGCCGCTGGCCCGGTCTTGCCTGATGGGGGTGAATTCAAGAAAAGTAGTAGTTTTTTGTGTTGTGCAGTTTTGTTTCTTGTAAGATGACAATGTGTATGTTGTGTTGTTTGATGAAGTGTGAGCATTTGTGTTTCTTTGTGTTGATGCCATCTATGTTTAACCCACTGAGCCCCAGCTAGTTTATAATAAATGTACCACCAGGGACCGGCAGGTTTTGAATTTTTGTTTTTTTCCAGAAACAATAGGGAATGGGTTAGGAATGAAGGAAAAACCACAAAAAATCGATCCCCTAGGTCAAAAAGGGGTCCTACGGTGCGCCCGAAAGTCGATTTTACAAGAGGGGAAAATTGAAGGCATAAACACCCAAAAACATGTTTTTGCGCGCTCACGTGCACACGGTTAGACTTTGGGAGTTTTCAACCATCGTCATGGTTGCGTGGGATACTTACACAGTTCCCATACAAATCTGAGCCCTCTAGGTGTGCTAGGACCGGAGTAATTAACAGTGACGACACGTTGTCGTCGCTGGGGTTTAGCGTTACATACATTGCTGACGACAACGTGTCGTCGCTGGTCCTCTATGGGTTAATTGAAGAATGTTAATGTTGTGTGTGCAGTGTATGTTGGGTGCTGCTGCATGTGGATGGGGTGGGGGTGAGGAGGAGGGAGATGGGTAAGGTGGTGGTGGGGATGGGGATTGAGGTGCAGGAGATGAGGGTATGGATGGATTAGGTTGGGGTGGGATGTGAGGGGTTGAGTATGTGGGTGGTATGGGAAGGACTGGTGGGTTGGAAAGGAGAGGTGTAGGGGGTGTAGTAGAGGGGTTTGACAGGGAAAGGGAAGGGCATGAGGAACAGGTCCAGGTGTTTGTGTAGTGTTTTGTGGAGGCAAGTGTTGTGCAGGTGAAATGGGTTCAGTTCCCGCATGAATTGCAGAGAACTGAACCCTTTTTGTGGCGACTTGAAGTGATAGGTTTTGAGCATGTTGGACATAGGTATTTGTGGGTGGGTCCTGTTCTTACAAGTACTGTAGTTGTTGTTCTCCAGGCTGTCTGACCGAATAGCCCCAAGGTCCTGACCGAGTTCCCCCACAGAACCCTCCCTGCTTTACCAATAAGAATGCCCAGGTGACCGAAGCCGCTCGAGGCGAAGAGTTGAGGAGGGTGCGGAAACGCCCGGGACACCGAAGCCCCACCCAAGGCCCTGTGCCCCTTAACAATTATGAAGGGAAAGTTGAGGAGCAAAGAAAAAATGTGACATTTTGGCTCCCAGTCTTCCATCCTCTAGGTTGGCAGTAGAGAGGTCAATCCATGAAAGAGACGCCGACACTTAAGATCTATTTCAACCCCTTTCAGGGTTGGGCACTCGCCCAACAAGTTCTGTTATTTGGTTAACATAATTACTTTGAATGGTGGTGCAGAAATATGTTATGTTGCAAAAATTAGTGGATGAAAGACATTAACACTATCTGGTTCAACGTATTGTGGGTTATGATATATTATTTTTAATTATTATTGAGAATTTTGCTTGTTTCTGACATTTTTGAGCAGTGTATTTTAGTTTGGCTTCTAGGCTAACAAAAATGCCTTTCGACGCTTACTTCAAGCATAAAAAATGCCCACCCTGCCTCTTTCAAGCTAATTAACCCTTGGAATCCAGGAGGCTTCATATGAGGCAAAATGCGCGGCTAAAAAGTCGCCGATATAATCATCAGAACTCGGCAACCACGCAACGTAGCGATGTCGTCTCAACGGCAGTCTACAGACAAGAAAACGTTCTACAATTTGCAAAAAAAATTACTGCTCTAGGTGGTCTCAATCAGTAGCTACTGAATTATGAAGTTTGAAAATACCAAACTTCATATGAGGCCCCCCGGATCTATCTATCTATCTATCTATTGCCTGACGCCGTGATCCCCGAAGGGGTGGCCCCCGGATCCCAAGGGTTAAAAAAAAAAAAAAAAAAATCATAGAAAAATTTCCCGGGCAAAGGCCGAATTCTTTTACGTTACAGGCTTGCTATTGCTCGCCCAGATTTTTGTTTTACACCTAATGGGTTGAAGCATCTTATTATCGCCAAAGTAATGGGGTGAAACGTCTTAAAATCTGCAAACTAATGGAGCGAAACAGAGGAAGTCCAAAAAGCCATCCCTCGAACTAAATAGGGTTAAGATTTTGCTCATACGGACTATGAAAGTTTATGAAGATAAAGCTGATATAACGTTATTGTATTTTCCTTCCACTTATATCGTTAACACTGGTCTGGCAACTTATGGGGCTAAGTTTTTAAATAATTCTTCCACCTAAATATTATCTATCAAAAGTAAAGTTTTAGATATGAGTGCAAAATTTGATCCAAGATAAGTTCCTTGAAAAATTACGGCCATCGGAAAATTTACTACAAAGCTTAGGTGTGATAGCCTACCCCCTTTAGGAGGAATGGAGTTACGGATTGGAAACAAAAATGTATAGTCATGCGCTTTAGTAGTTACGTACCCATTTTAATCAATATGAAACCCAAACAAGACAATACATTGCCATATTACAGTACAGTATATACCCGATGCTTCAGCTCTTGGCTTTCTAGTTTTAAAGAATCAAATGGGCGTAACCTCACGACTGTATAGTAGATGAAACAAGTAGCCAATGTTATGGTCGAGGTTGTGTGATTTAATTGTGGGTTTGTAATATGCCGAGTCACACGTTTTTTATTTTAAATTCAAGCTAAATATTTTCTTTTCTTAAATTCAAGCTTAATATGATTGCAGCCAAGCTTAGCAATCTGAAGCTATAGCCTTTTTTTTTCTTAACTGGCAGGAAAGTTTCTTGTTCCTATCTACTCAGCTGTTGCAAAGTTTTTGTAGCAAAATTTGCTGTTAATGATGAGAGCTTGGCATAAGTATAATAAAGTAGAAGTGCCACTTTGCCCAATGTCAAAATGGCATACCCAGCTCTGCGATGGGTTACCATCATCATTATCACTACTACTTTTACCATCTTCACTAATACTGTCATCACTATTATCACCATCATCACTATCACCATCATCACTATTACCATCTCCAACATCACCACTACTACCACCATCATCCCTACTACTACTGTACCACCATTATCACGTCCACATCACCAACACTATCACAACTACTTTCACAATCGCTAACACTACCGGTAATCCCTGCAGATCATCTGCAACATAATAACTGCTACCATAATCACCACCACTATCACTACTACACGCAGATACACCATCGTCATCACTATAGATCATCACCACAGTGAAAAATGCTACCACAATCACCAACACCATCACTAATACTTTACTACCATAATCACCAATATCATCACTTCTGTGATGTATTTACCCCGATACACAGAATGCCATCATCATCATTACTGCCACAAAATAATGACATACACACACACAAATATACAGACACAGTGATTACAATACTAGGGGGCACCGGATAGTAGATTATGCTATACGGCCGGATACCGGATAAGCCGGATATGAAAACAAAATTATCCGACTGTACTGTATACCGGATAATTAAAAATATTGATTTAGACAAAAAATAACTGACTACGAAGGATACCACCATTTTTAACTTCTGTAGCTTAACATAACTCATTGCACTAAGATAGCTTGCATGAACACCATATAACCTAGTATAAACCTGCTGTTTTTCAATATGAACACTTGTCTTAAACATACAATTATAATTTTATCTCCTCCAGGCTTGCATTTATGCCAATTTGAATGGCAACAAACTTTAGGAATTTAAAATTCATAATTTAAGGCTACCAATGAAGACAATTTTGATATCAGTTCTGAGTATTCTGTAGTCAGTACAGTACGGTACTGTATGTTATGCATAATGAGTTTCCCTCGCCCACTGTTATCATTTCTGTATACTCACCTCCATAGAGGAAATACTGTATGACCCCCCCCCCCCCTTTTTTGTTTTGTCTATGTGCATGAAGGAGACAAAAGGCAATGCTGTCTAAAACAAGGGTTGCCCTGAAAGTTGAAAGAGTGATATGGAGCCAAATTCAAATTCTGGATGCACAGAGCTTGAAGCAGTTGTTAGTTATAAGAGAATGGAAAGATAAATTAAAGGAGAGTGTTCCAGAGTATACTTGTTGAATAGAAGAAAGACGGAATATCGGTTCACTCTTGCATTAGAGAGTTGGACAGAATAGGGGTGGCAATGTGTTGAAAGGCGGGTGCCTTCCACTCTGTAAGGGAGTAGGTATACACTGAGAGAGTTCTGAAGAACACTGATTATTGTAATACTGGCAGAAGAGTGAGATAGATGCAACATTGCGGCGCATAGTGAGATTGTATGGAATTATTAAGAGGCGGTGAGTTGATGAGACGAAATGCTTTTGACGGTACCCTTTTGAAAAGTGCGTTACATGTGGAACTTCCCCACATATGCAAACAGTACTCGATACATGGGCACACTTTGCCCATGTACAGAGCAAGAATCTGTGTTGGGGTAAAGAGAGCGCTCCCAACTTCTGGGAGTCTGTTTTAGCAAGAGTGGTGATATGGACTATCCAAGAAAGATCAGACAAAATAGAGATACTAAGAATATTGAGAGAAGGCGAAGGGTTGATTTGTGTGTTGTCGAAGAGTAAGGGATAGTCGTGTGGAAGATTGTAACTGGTATAAAGATGGAGAAATTGGGTTTGGGTGCATTGAAAGTAACAAGATTTTCTTGGCCCCAATCAGAAATAGTTGATAGATCAGAAGATAGGCGTGCTATGGCCTAATCACGTGAGTTTTGGAGTGATTGCATTGTGGGACGTAGAAAAATAGTTGAATTGTGTAAGGTAGAGTCATCAGCATATGAGTGGATAAAACTAGAGGTAAAGTTGAGATCATTAATTAATTTTAGAAATAGAACTGGAGATACGACAAAGCCTTGAGGAACACCCAAGTTGATAGGTTGAGGAAGTAAACCCAGAACGAGGGGCAGTGCGCTCCTCGGTGCCACTAGCAGTGGCGAACTCAACAAAGGTAACAAAGATAAGGATGACCGTTCACAACCGCAGCCATGGAACGGCCAGTAACGAAATTAGAGATAAAGGCACAGATAGAGGGATAGAAGCCAAAGGAGAGTACTGTAGTTTGGAAATAAGTTATTTGTGCAGACTCTATCGAAGGCTTTCAATATGTCTAGTGCGATAGAAAAGGTCTCACCGAAGTTCCAAAAGGAGGATGGCCAAGATTTAGTAAGACATGAAAGGAGATCACCAGTAGAGCGTCCTTTAATGAAACCATACTGGCGATCTGAAAGAAAATTATGGGAAGACAAATGCTTAAGAAAATTTATATTAAGAGTACAGTAGATTAAAAAACTTATTGATGCAAGAAATGAGAAATTGGACGATAGATGGAGGGTTGAGACCGGTCACCCTTCTTTCAGGCAAGTTGAAGGAGTGCACATTTCCAGATGTTAGAGAAAAGACAGAGACAAAATAGTTTACCTAGGCAAGGAGTCGGCATGGAAGAACATTTTTTATTAACACCATATGGTATGTACTATACTATGTACGCTCGAGTATGTTAGAAATATATATATGAGTACAGTATAGCAGTACTAACAGGTAAGGTAATTAACCCTCATCTAGCGGGGGGTTTTGGGCTATTTTGGGCATATTCAGGCCCTCCTGAATGATCAATCAAGTATCTGCATGAAAAGAAATGTATTCAGCAAAAAACTAGGCGCTACAAGCTTCAAAATGAGACCAGAACGAGCTACGTAGCACTCGTCGTTTTTATGCAGTGCTACCACTAACATGGGAGTTTAGCGTATAGCGGCATATTTTTTCCAGCTATGCTCACTACTGGCTACACTGCCGGCCTCTCGAGAACAGAGGGAGCGTGAGTCAGTGGGCGGCGGTAAGCCCTGGGTGTCGGCCGTGTGACCTGCTGCGCTCCCGGCCATTTGCACTCGGTTTTAACCCTTTAAAAGCCTTAATAATGCTCCTAACTTGCTGCTTTTTAGATACGGACTTAAGTCAGGCCCCGCTCTTTAAGTGTTAATAAACAGAGTTGACTAAAATAATCTAACTCACCAAGTAAGAATCTGGTGCAGCAAAGTTGCAAACTGAATATGTTCACTTCAAGTCCAATAAAGGAAACTGATTGCACCATTTTGGTTGCTGTATCATCGGCCAGTTGAGTCACAACAGTAGTCAGATCAGTAGGGCTCACTGGTGGTCGTACATTCAAGGTTTTGTCTGCTAAATCAGACTTAATTACCCAGATGTATACTGTACATAGTACAAGTTTCATTGAAGTGATTTGTTTCTATTGCTATTATCCGGCCAGATAAGATAAATATCTGGCCGGATACTGGATACCGGATAATTGCAATATCCGGCCCGGATATCCGGCCGGATACGTTATCCGGTGCACCCCTATACAATACTACGCCACCCTGATAGGGGTGGGAAGGGGGAATATAGCTGGGAGGTTGGGGGGCCTTTTCGGGGAGGAGGTGGGAGGGAGGAGGGGCGGTCCAAGGAGCAGGGTGGGATAGACAATATTATTGACCTAGGACTGTGATTATTGAGGGAATTCAAAACTTCTTTTTATTTTTGTACTGACTGACTGTCGCATTGATCCTCCAAATGTACGTGTGAAGATTGGTGAAAATCCGTTGAATGGTCTAGGTGGAGTTTCCGGACAGACAGACAGAAGTTAGAAACAAGACACGAATGTTGGGCCGATTTTCGAAGCGATCCGGGATACGGGTGGGTTGCTGAACAAACTGCTCTAGGTCATTTAGGATAAAAAAGATATAGTCTTGTTCACCAGGTTGGTTAGTGGAATGAGAGGAGAACCATTGGCGGTGGTGAACGTTGAAATCTCGTAAGATGGAGATTTCTGCGAATGGAGAGATGAATAGGATGTACAGTAAACTTCCGTTAATCCGAAGGGCAGCGGACCGGCCCTCGTTCGGATTAGTGGATATTTCGGATTATCGGACTTTACCCCTATGAACCTGTGTGTGACGAAAACATTGAGGCATTAGGCCACCCAAATGACACAATGGTGCACACACACATATCATATGTTCATGAAATCACTTCAAAAGTTTACCATTGTCATTGTAGCCTATTACCTACTTCAAAACATTCAGATTAATGGTCAAAGGAATCTGCTGCTATAAATGTCTTCTTCTTCTTCCGTCTACTAGCGAGTTTGTCTTGCTCTTGAAGATCAGATCAGATGTGGTTCGGGAAGTAATGCCTTAACAACGGCACTTCCCTGAGAGGTTCTTGTAATTTTAATTTTGTGATTTTCCTTTTGTGACGTGCTCTGTTATATTATATTGTATTGAAAGCACCCTTGTCTTGTTGTCTTGAAAGCACCCTTGGGACGCTCCGATCACTGAACTATAAAGAGTAGCGTATCGGAACGTCCAAAGGTGCGTTTTCAAGCTCAAGACTAATACGTCCAAAGGTGCGTTTTCAAGCTCAAGACTGAATGCGCTTGCAGAAAATGCGGTGCAAGCCAGTAGCGCATCGGAGCGTCCCAAGGATGCGTTCAAGAGCAAAACAAACTCTCTAGCAGACGATGTGGAAGAAGAAGAAGAAGAAGGTGTTTACGTTTATATCAGTAGCTTCCTTTGACCATTAATCTGAATGTTTTGAAGTAGGTAATAGGCTACAATGACAATGGTAAACATTTAAAGTGAATTCATGAACATATGATATGTGTGTGCTCCATTATGTGTCATTTGAGTGGCCTAATGCCTCTAAAAGGGGACTTTGGGACTTATTGAAATTCGGACCATCGGGTGAATTCGGATTTGGCCTCAAATTGAAAAATTCGGACTATTGGGAGATTCGAATCATCGGTCGTCGGATTAACGGACTTTTACTGTATTCTACTTTTGAGTTTAGATATTCAAAGAATTTCGGAAAGTGAATGAAGGAAACAAAAGGCTAAGTTGTCTGCAACAAGCGTCTCCCTAAAGTTGAAAGAGTTAGAGAACCAAATTTAACTTTTTTTAACCCCTTACGGATGGGGATGTTTGTAACTTCTACTACCTGCCTGGCCCTAAACGAGCTTCATTCCATCCTCTTTTTCATGCATAAACAAGAGCCAGAGCTTAATACAATTATGTATCCATGAAAGGGCGATAATAGAGCTTTCCAATGACACCTGAATCATCCTTGTACGACCACGGGTTCTCTTGCAACAATTGCGCAACACGACGGCAAATACCCTAAAATACGGTAAATTCCTGAGTTTTTCCCTTGTCTCGTGAGGCCAGGGGTGTGGGATGTTGTGGTGGGGAGCTCAGTTACCTCGCTCGGTCCATGCCGAGCGGTCAGAGCCCGCCTATCGTCCTCCCAAAAAAAAGATTTTGCATCCCAGGAGCTGGACTGGACGACATTGTGGAAGCCTTCGAAGATACCACAAAGGATGCAAATGAAAATACCCTTTTTGTCATCCATGCTGGTTCAAATGACGTCATGCGCACCAGATCCGAAGAGTTGATGGAGAAATATCGCAAGATGATCCAGCACTACAAAAACAAGTCAAGGAATATCATCATCTCAGGCATTCTCCCCAAGATCGACGCACCTGACAAATTCTACGACAAGGCTTTCAGCACAAATAGCCGACTAAAACATTTGTGTCTGAGGGAAGAAGTTGAATTCATCAACCTCTGGGACAACTTCTACAACCAGCCTACTCTGTTCCGCAAGGATGGCACTCATCTAAACCCTGTGGGTTCAGCACGCATGGGTCGTCTCCTACACGAAGCAGTCCGCAGCCATGGATCAAAAAACGCCATCCGAGAAGAAGCAGCAGTGACATAAATCATCCAACGCCAAGAAAAAAACAGAGGCAACCGAGGACCACCAGCGATAAGGACCGAAGACAGCGAGGACCGAGGACAGCCATGAACATAAATGTAGATCCGACAAGAACCAAAAATATTATTAAAGAGCGTTCCGTGAGTTCTAAAATAACAAATTTAAAGGTTTTCTATGCAAACGCTCGTAGCATACGCAATAAATTTTCAGATTTAGAGGAGCTAGTGTTTACAGAAAATTATGATGTGATTGGCATAACAGAATCTTGGCTCAATACAGAAGATAGAGACTTTTTAGCAGAGTATTCACTTCCCGGTTATGTAATGTTTGAGAAAAGCCGAATAAATCGAAATGGAGGTGGCGTTTTACTTTATATCAAAGAAAGTCTTAACCCTACCCTCTTGTCAAAACCTCAAATTGTGAACGTCGACGCATCTTTTGTGCTAATAAAGAATAATAAAGGTACCAAAATAATACTTGCATTAATATACAGACCTCCAGCTCAATCAGTGCAAACTGACCGAGAAATTTACGAACAAATTGCAGATGTAAGTAACTCACAAGATACCGTAATTTTTGGTGACTTTAATTTACCTGTGACCAAGTGGGGCGATACTCTTACTTCACACTCCGGGCATGACTTTTATACGAACTTGCAAGAGAGTTCGCTTTATCAATTTGTTGGAACGCCGACCCGTGGTAATAACGTTCTTGACATTGTACTTGCAACAAAAGAAGAATTAATAGAGAATTTGAATGTTGGTGATGAATTCAGTAACAGCGACCATCGTACGATAACTTTCACTTTAAAGTTTACTAGTAACGAACCAAATAGTAGCATCGAAAAAGTCCCTAATTTCAAGAAAGCAAACTTCCATAAACTTAGAGCTATGTTTAAAGAAACTGACTGGAGCTTTTTAATTCACAATAACGACATAAATACATCTTGGAAGTTATTCGAAGCCACTTACCTAAAAGCAGTGCAAGACTGCATACCATCGAAAACTCGGCGTCCAGGCCATAATAATAAGCCCAAATGGTGGAATAAAGATATTTCAAACTGCCTGCTTGCTAAAAAATTTGCTAATGATAGATTAAAATCCTCACAAAATGACGAAGAACGGCTGAAATTTGTAGAGCTACGACGCAAAGCCAAAAAGTTAATTAAGCAAAGTAAAAAGACCTTAGAGTTACATATTGCGAATCAAAGTAAAACAAACCCGAAAGAATTCTATAGTTATATCAGAAAGAAAAAAGTCGTTACTTCAACTGTTGGACCGTTAGTCGATGAAAATGGAGAATACACCAAAGACGAAGAACAAATGAGTAATGCCCTCAATACCTTCTTTGCATCAGTTTTTACAACAGAAGACCTCAGTGATATCCCTACACCATCGCCGATTCAGATTGATAATTCAGATGTTCTAAGCAATATCACCGTTACAGAGAGAGAAGTATTGAATTGTTTAGATAAACTCAAGGTAAATAAAAACGCCTGGACCTGATACAATCTCGCCTAGAGTTCTAAAGGAAGCTAAGGATGAGCTCTCTAAACCACTGACATTACTATTCAATAAATCCTTGCAGTCTGGAACTATGCCCGATCAGTGGAAGCTAGCCAACGTAACACCGATATTCAAAAAAGGCAGCAAATCCCTACCCAGTAACTATCGTCCAATTAGCTTAACCTCAGTTGTATGTAAAATGCTAGAAACGGTCATACGAGACAGACTCGTAAATCACTTAGAGGAAAATAACATACTTAAAGATACTCAACACGGCTTTCGTAAAAAACGTTCCTGTTTAACAAACCTCTTAGACTTCTTCCACGATATCCTCAACCTCTACGATGAGAGTAAAGCTGTAGATATTATATACCTTGATTTTCAAAAGGCCTTTGACAAAGTTCCCCACAAACGTTTACTGCTAAAACTAAAAGCGCATGGAATACAAGACGGTGTGTTGAAATGGATAGAAAATTGGCTCAGCGACAGAAAGCAAAGAGTAGTCATAAACGGTAAGGCATCAAAATGGACCAATGTAAGTAGCGGGGTACCCCAGGGATCGGTACTAGGACCAATTCTCTTTCTAATTTACATCAACGACATAGATGAGGGTCTCACCTGTACAATCTCAAAATTTGCTGACGTTACAAAAATTGCAAATAGCGTACTCTCAAAAGAACAAGTTGACGATATGCAACACAATCTAGATAAATTGTCATGTTGGGCCCAAATTTGGCAAATGAGTTTCAATGCGGATAAATGTAAAGTACAGTAAAAGTCCGTTAATCCGACGACCGATGATTCGAATCTCCCAATAGTCCGAATTTTTCAATTTGAGGCCAAATCCGAATTCACCCGATGGTCCGAATTTCAAGAAGTCCCAAAGTCCCCTTTTAGAGGCATTAGGCCACTCAAATGACACATAATGGAGCACACACATATCATATGTTCATGAATTCACTTTAAAAGTTTACCATTGTCATTGTAGCCTATTATCTACTTCAAAACATTCAGATTAATGGTCAAAGGAAGCTACTGATATAATCGTAAACACCTTCGTCTTCTTCTTCTTCCACATCGTCTGCTAGAGAGTTTGTTTTGCTCTTGAACGCATCCTTGGGACGCTCCGATGCGCTACTGGCTTGCACCGCATTTTCTGCAAGCGCATTCAGTCTTGAGCTTGAAAATGCACCTTTGGACGTATTAGTCTTGAGCTTGAAAACGCACCTTTGGATGTTCCGATACGCTACTATTTATAGTTCAGTGATCGGAGCATCCCAAGGGTGCTTTCAAGACAACAAGACAAGGGTGCTTTCAATACAATATAATATAACAGAGCACGTCACAAAAGGAAAATCACAAAAGGAAAATTACAAGAACCTCTCAGGGAAGTGCCGTTGTTAAGGCATTACTTCCCGAACCACATCTGATCTTCAAGAGCAAGACAAACTCGCTAGTAGACGGAAGAAGAAGAAGACGTTTATATCAGCAGATTCCTTTGACCATTAATCTGAATGTTTTGAAGTAGTTAATAGGCTACAATGACAATGGTAAACTTTTGAAGTGATTTCATGAACATATGATATGTGTGTGTGCACCATTGTGTCATTTGGGTGGCCTAATGTCTCAATGTTTTCGTCATACACAGGTTCATAGGGGTAAAGTCCGATAATCCGAAAAATCCACTAATCCGAACGAGAGCCGGTCCGCTGCCCTTCGGATTAACGGAAGTTTACTGTACTACATATCGGATACCTAAATGAGAAAGCAAACTATTCGATGAATGGCACTCAGCTTAAGAATGTAAACAGAGAAACCGATCTGGGAGTAACAATATCGAGTAACCTAAAACCGAGTCAACAATGTTCAGAAGTTGTTAAGAAGGCAAACAAAATAATTGGCTTTATAGGCAGGTCATTTGAGCATAAATCCAAAGAAGTTATCCTAACCCTTTACAATTCATTAGTCCGCCCTCTTCTGGAATACTGCGTTCAATCCTGGTGCCCTTATTACCAAAAAGATATAAACAAGCTAGAACGAGTTCAACGTAGAGTTACCAAAATGATACCTAGCCTAAAGAACAAACCATACGAAGAGCGTCTTAGAGAATTATATCTATTTCCTTTAACCCAGCGCAGATTAAGAGGTGACTTAATTCAAGTGTTCAAAATCATCAAAGGCATCGACAATATGAACTGTAGTAAGTACTTCACTATCGACCAATCTAATTACACGCGGGGAAACGGTTGCAAAATTATTGGTAAATCTTTTAACTCACACGAATCTAAGAATTTCTTCTTCAATCGAGTTGTCAACTTGTGGAATGGGCTTCCCCGAAACGTTATAGACTGCATCACCGTTGATTCATTTAAACTCCGCCTAGACAAATATCTCGCATCAAACCCGCGACTGACTGCGTTTGTAAATGAATAACTTTATTTTATCCCCCCCCTCAGTTACTAACCCATCTGTCCCCTACTAACTTCCTAATCCTGCCACGGACATTAGTTCCAGGGCAGTAATTCCCTTTCCAATGTTCCCTTACCCACTCTAAACCACTGTTTGGACACTTGATCCTCAGTGTTTTGGAGGACAAGCAACCTAGAAGGGTCACTAGATCTGTTGTTGCTTGATTTCCTTTGTACTCCTTTGTACTCCCAACGCGTGGACTCTCTCTCAGAGCCGATAATGTGCTCAACATCCTGCCTGGATATTGTCGGGCCCCGCAGGGGTGGCCATGGTTCTCTCACCCGACATATGTGGGGCCCCGTGGTTGAGGTGTTAAAGAATAGTGGTTTGCTTGTTTAGTGTTGTGAAGTGGATGGGATGGGAAGGTATGAGGGAAACCAGACAAATGAAACAGGATTTCCAGCAACTCCCTATCACATGCCTATGAGGCCTCCCCTGGGTATTGCCCTGCTCGTTTAGTGTCTACGATTTCCCCCTTAAATTACTTACAGAGCGTACAGAGAAACTTCACCTCGCAGCGGTGATGGGCTGGTCTATCGGAGTGAGAGTTGAGCATTCTCTACCATACCCATAGCTTACTCTGACTGTTCCTTTCGCTTATATATTTTCTAGATCTCAAGTGGCAGCGTCTCTTCCGTGGATTGACCTCCCTACTGCCAACCTTGAGGTTGGCAGACTGCGAGCCAAAGCGTCACATTTATCCTTTGCCCCTCAACTTTCCCTTCATAATTCTTGAGGGGCACAGGGCCTTGGGTGGGGCTTCGGCATCCTGGGTGTTTCCACCCACTCCTCAGTTCCTCACCTGGGCTTTCTTTGTGGTAAGCAGGGAGGGTTCTGTGGGAGCGCTCTGTTGTTGTTGTTCCCCAAGCTGCCTGGCCGAACAGCCCCAAGGCCCCGAGCAATTCCAAGGCCACAACCGAGTGCCCCCACAGAACCCTCCCCGCCGACCACAATAAAGCCTGGGTGACCGAAGCCACTCCATGGCGGGGAGCTGAGGAGGGTGCGGAAACGCCCGGGAAACCAAAGCCCCACCCAGGGCCCTGTGCCCCTCAGCAATTATGAAGAGAAAGTTGAGGGGCAAGGGAAAAATGTGACGCTTTGGCTTCCAATCTTGGTAGATTGGGAGGTCAATCCACGGAAGAGACACCGTCACTTGAGATCTAGAAAATATATAAGTTAAAGGAATAGTCAGAGTAAGCTATGGGTATGGCAGAGATTGCTCAGCTCTCACTCTGATAGACCAGCCCATCACCACATGACTAGAACCCAATCCTCTCAGCATCAGCTAGGAAAGGCCCTAGAAAGCCGCCTTTAGCGGGGGGATAGCTCCCCTATTTCAACCCCGAAGCACCCGCCGGGGGCGCTCTGTTATGGCCTTAGCCTTGCTCGGGACCTTGAGGCTGTTCGGTCAGACAGCCTGGGGAACAACAGCAACAACTTCACCTCGCATAAACTCAGTAAAGCATCTACACTATTGGGAGCGTTTCAGATCACTGAAGCTGTACTCGTTGGAACGTAGATACAGTACTTAATAATATACACATGGAAAATCGCTGTTACTGTAGTATAGTACCAAATCGACACACCCAAATAGTCATGAAGTTCAGTGATAGGAGAGGCTGGGAATACCCAGGATGAAAAATTGGTGGATTTTGGGCTCGTTGCGAGAGGCTTGGTTGTCCCGTAGAGGATCACGTCTCTTCAACAAACTTCCACGGCGAATAAGAGACATGATGGGTGTCTTGTTAGACAACTTTGAGAGAGCCCTCGATGTCTAACTTCAAAAGGTGCCAGATGAGCCCATCTTAGCAGGGGAGCGTGCTGCCCCTTTGAACAGTCTGCTGCACCAAATCACCACCCAGAATGAGGGGCATCACGCTCCTCAGTGCCACTAAATGAGTGGCCAACCCTGCCATAGTTGACCATAGATAGGAGGATGTGTTTATTGAGAATGTTTCATAATATAGTCAGAACTGTACAATAAAATTGTTTCAAAGTACTGCACAGTACAGTATAGTCAGACGTTTACGCTCCCACCGACCCGTTTGTACAAACCATCTTACATAAAATACATTTGTTACAGTGTGGGGGTCTTTCATTCACACTATGCTGGATCCCTGCACATGTGGTTATCGAGGGGAATGTGAATGCTGACCTTCTTGCTATAGAGGCTTGTCATGGTTCTACCTCTCTTACTCTCCAGACGCCAAAGGATATTTTCCCGGTCTTGCACCAAACGGTATTGACACGTTTTCGTATTGGTCACACACGTCTTACTCATGGTTATTTGATGTCCACCCCTCGAGAACAACAGTTTGAGTGCGAACTATGTCACACCACATTAACAGTCCATAATTTTCTCTGTGTTTGTCCAGTGTATAAGCCAGAATGACGTAGATTCCTGCAGCACGCCTCATTACACTCTATTCTTTCTGAGTCAACCTCCTTCGATTTCACTCCTATTAGAAAATCTATCTGAAAGCCACCAAACGTTATGATAATATCTGACTTCCGACAGTTACATGACTTGACTTTGCACCTCCTCACCGAACACTAGCCTTGTGAGGGCCCTGGCCCAGTGGGCTAGTATAAAATATACACATCAACAACAGTACAGTATAGTCAGAAGTCAGAACTGTACATACAAATTTGTCTACTTTCACTGCAGGCGATAGTACATTAGTCAGTCAATAGCCCGAGCCATAATCCTTTTACGGTAGTCAGTTTTATTTCAGCTGGTGGTAAATTGACATGCTCCCATCTTGATTATTTGGCTATTATGAATATTTTGTAGTGAATATGTTAATTATGAAAACTTGGTAGGCCTATTTATATGATGCAGAGATATGGTAGTTTCATATTTTTTCCATTAAGTATTGTACAGTATACTGTACTGTAAAGATATCAGCTACTAAAGGTATTAAGTATTGTACAGTATACTGTACTGTAAAGATATCAGCTACTAAAGGTATTAAGTATTGTACAGTATACTGTACTGTAAAGATATCAGCTACTAAAGGTATTAAGTATTGTACAGTATACTGTACTGTAAAGATATCAGCTACTAAAGGTATTAAGTATTGTACAGTATACTGTACTGTAAAGATATCAGCTACTAAAGGTATTAAGTATTGTACAGTATACTGTACTGTAAAGATATCAGCTACTAAAGGTATTAAGTATTGTACAGTATACTGTACTGTAAAGATATCAGCTACTAAAGGTATTAAGTATTGTACAGTATACTGTACTGTAAAGATATCAGCTACTAAAGGTATTAAGTATTGTACAGTATACTGTACTGTAAAGATATCAGCTACTAAAGGTATTAAGTATTGTACAGTATACTGTACTGTAAAGATATCAGCTACTAAAGGTATTAAGTATTGTACAGTATACTGTACTGTAAAGATATCAGCTACTAAAGGTATTAAGTATTGTACAGTATACTGTACTGTAAAGATATCAGCTACTAAAGGTATTAAGTATTGTACAGTATACTGTACTGTAAAGATATCAGCTACTAAAGGTATTAAGTATTGTACAGTATACTGTACTGTAAAGATATCAGCTACTAAAGGTATTAAGTATTGTACAGTATACTGTACTGTAAAGATATCAGCTACTAAAGGTATTAAGTATTGTACAGTATACTGTACTGTAAAGATATCAGCTACTAAAGGGCTTAATTTACCATCAGCTAGAAAAAACAATATAATATGAGGGCCAGAGGCCCTCTTTAACACAGGTTAAAGAAAAGAGGTAACAGAAGAAGAGTACAAAAGGAAAAAATGCCTGATAACATCAGCATTAGTACAATTAATACATAAGTTGATGTACTATACTACACATTTTGATAATAAAGTTGGAACAAGGAAAATTTATGATAACTTACACATGTGACATACATACATACATACAAGTTTAAAGACCGTTTTGTCCACAGAGAATGTGGTGACAGTCTCACGTCCTAAATGGCGGCTTTCCAGGCGGCCCTGTCAAGGGCTGCCTCTGTTGTCAAAGTTCTTTATTTTGAGATCGGACCGGAGTACTGGTACCTGATCCCACGTCATTGTAGGTCTACCCCTACGTGCAGCTCCCCCCACGTTCACAGTCCGGCATTTCTTCACCCAGTTCTGATCATCCATTCTCTCCACGTGTCCAAACCAACCAAGTCGGCTCTTGCGCATCACTTCACTGACACTCCTAATGCTCAGACGCCTTCTTAATTCCTCACTCGATACCCCGTTCCTGAGATTATTAACCCCACATATCCATCTCACCATGTGACATATAGAATTTTGTCTATCTATTGCCAGATGCCTTGATCCCTGAGGGGGTATCCACAAACGAATCTCCTTACAATATACTGTAGTACCGTACATAAGTAAAGGACGTGTTGCTTTTGAATTTGACTCCGTAAAGGCAACTCTACCTTACATGTTAATGTTTTTGCATAAATAAATTTTCCTGTACAGTGTTTATTGATACTTTATGTCCAAAATGTATGAATTTACACAACAGGAATGCTGTCAGTATCTTTTGAAAGTGGATTTCAACTTCAATATGTTAATGCATTGAAATTTATTTGTAAATTAAAATACTAACATAAATAGCATATATTATACATCCTTGGAGCTGGTGAACAAGTTTTGTTATCTAGGAGATACCATCTCTGCCAGTGGTGGGGCCGAGGCTGCCACTGTTGCTAGAATTAGGTGTGGCTGGGGGAAGTTCAGAGAACTGATGCCAATCCTGACCATGAAAATGCCTCAGAAACATGGGCCGTTAAAGTAGAGGATGTCAACAGAATGGAGCGTAATGAGATGAGAATGGTGAGATGGATGTGTGGGGCCAGGCTACAGGATAGAATAACAAATGTTGAGCTGAGGAGACGTTTAGGTATAAAGAGTATTAGCGAGGTGATGCGTACAAGTAGACTGGGATGGTATGGACATGTGGAGAGAATGGATGAACAAAATTGGGGTGAAAAAATGCAGGTCTGTGATTGTGGTGGGAGCTGCACCAAAGGGTGGACCGAGGAAGACCTGGGATCGGACTATACGCGCCGATCTCAAATCTAAGAACTTGACAAGTGAAGCAGCCCTTAACAGGGTTGCCTGGAATGCCGCCATTAGAACAAGAGACTGAAACTGCACTTATGTGTGGAACACTCAGTCTTAAAATGTACAGTATGTATGTACAGTATGTATGTACACATACATAAATTTAAAGACCGAGTGCTCCACACGAAGTGCGGTTCCTGTCTCACGTCCTAATGGAGGCGCTGAGTTCCAGGCAGCCTTGTTCAGAGCTGCCTCCCTTGTCAGGTTTTATTATTCTAGCAGTCTGATCCCACATCTTTCTTTTGTCTGCCCCTTGGTGCAGCTCCCTCCACGTTCACGGGCTTGCATCTTGTCTTTCAACTTCGTTTATCCATCCTCTACTACTACTAAATTAATCCATCATAAATTATAAGATTTTACAGAATTAAAATAATAATTGATAAATTTCTGGTAAAATACCCTTATTATTTTCTTTGTCTTTCATAAAATCCTCCATTTTTTGTTTGCATCATTAATCACATTCTATCCATGATGTGTACTTATAGTTTCTGTTGTTTGCATCCTCAGAGTGGTGGTGTAGGCAGTCACAGTAGCGGTGGTGTGGGTAGCGGTGTGGGTCAGGTGGGTGTGCCCCCGGGCCCCAGCCCCGCACCCCCGGGGCCACCACACGAACTCAACACACAGTCACTACCACCAGGATCCACACAACAGATTCAGCAGGGATCAGGTAAGTCAAGTGTTTTTGGTTTAGTATTTTTTGTTATCCTTTTCAGTATTAGGACACTAATCTTAGATAATTTTAGACCGTAGGGATGTGGCGACCCCACCGCCCTCCACGTTCGTGGTGCAGATAGTCCCTTAATCCCCTGAGGAGACAGAGGTTTGGGTAGAAGGCTAGCAACCCCCACTCAGTGAAAAATACTTTGCTACTAATCGAACAAACAGGCCTCAGAATAGGACAGACCTTACGTTGACGACCCCGGACCGGTTAAGGGAAATGAGATTGGTCACATGAAATGTGAGAAGAATGAATGATGAAACACAAGAGAGGGAAATTGTGAAGTTTTTAGATGGTGCAGAAGTAGATGTATGTGGTTTGACTGAGACTAAATGGAAGGGCACATGTATGTGAGAGTGGGAGTATGGTGTTGGTATAATTATATGCTGGAGTGAACGAGAATGAAAGAGCCAAAGAAGGAGTATGCCTGGTGATTAGAAAGGATTGGAAGGAAAAGATAAAGGAGCATGGAACAGTTGGGTCTAAGATTGAATGGGTAAGACTGAAATTAGGAATACAGACAGGCGATTGTGTGTGCGTATGCGCTGACTGAGGATAAAAATGTGAGAGTTAGAGCAAAGTTCTGGGTGAAGGTGGAAGGGTGTGTGGAGAAGTTTAATAGAAAGAAAGAGTTATGCTAATTGGAGATATGAATGGTAAGGTAGGGAGCAAAAATGTGGGTGGGACAGTGGGGGGTGCCAGCAGGAATGGATTATATTGGAAGTGCATTGCTGGACATTTGTGCGAGAAGAGGGTTGTGTATCGCAAATACCTTCTTCCAGCACAAGGTGATCCACAGGGTAAAAAGAAGAAGGGAAAGGGAAATAGTTGAGAGCAAAGCAATGATAGATTATGCGTGTGTAGACGAAAGGATGAGAAGGTCAGTGATGGACGCAAAAGCATTTGGAGGAGTAGGGGCTGGTCTGTCGGACTACATTTATGCTGGAACACGAATTAGGGTACAGTACAGCATAAATGGGTGAATAGGAGGAGAAGAAGACAGGAGACGGGAAGTACGGTTAGAAAAGTAGAAGCAGTGCAGAAGAAGGAGAAAGGTGAAGATTTCAAGAGGGAGGTAGATGAGAGATTGAGGAGAAAACTTCAAGAGGGAGGTAGAGGAGAGATTGAGGAGAAAACTTGGCACAGCTGAGGGAAGTGGAGGAAGTGTGCAGGGTGTTTTAGGATGAATTATGTGCAGCATTTGAGTCGGTGTATGGAGTTGGAAGAGGGGTAGGGGAGTGAAGGGAACAGCGTGGTGGAGTGAGGAGGGTTAGACGAATGGTGTAAGCTAAGAAAAAAAACTTATAAGGAGTGGCTGGGGAGCAAAGGTAATGAAACAGAGAGGGCGAAGAGCAAGTTATACAGTATGTAAAAAAAAGAAGAGAGATGAAAAAGATTAGTGAGAGTGAGTAAACAAAGTGTGGAAGAAGAGTTTGGAAGGAGTCAAAGTGCGAAGTGGAATGAAAGCAGGAAATTATTTAGGAAGGAGGTGAAGAAAATGAGAGAAGGTGGAAAAATAGGTATTAGTGGTGTGAAGGATGATAATTGAGTAATGATGGTAGGAAAGAGAGGGAGCAGAGAGTTGGAGGGTACATTTCAGCAAACTATTGAATATGGAAGGTGAGCATAGTACGAGAATAAGTGGGTGGGGAATGGCAGGAAGATGGAGAAATGAAAGGGGAAAGGAAGAGATAAGAAGGGTGAAGTGGTAGAGGTGCTGAAGATGGTTAAGTTGGGACAATCACCAGGAATAGATGAAGTGTGTGGGGAGATGTTAAGGTATGGATGAGAAATAATGACCGAGTGGATCTGGAAGATGTGCAGACTAGCATGGGAAGGAGGAAGAGTGCCAGATGATAGGAAGTCAGGTATAACAATCCCCTTGTACAAAGGGAAAGGAGAAAGGGGAGTGTATGGAAACTACAGAGGAATAGCATAGTACGAGAGGTGTATGGTAGGATATTAATAAACAGATTGACAGGGATTGGTGGGTGAGGAACAAGGTGGCTTCAGGAGAGGAAGAGGATGTATGGACCAGATCTTCTCTCTTAAATGTATAGTAGAGAAATATCTGGAGAAGGGTAATATGATATACTGTATGCAGCTTTCATGGATCTAGAAAAGGCCTATGACAGTGGAGAGACAAAGAATGTGGAAGGTTCTAAAGATATATGGAGTAGGTGGCACGTTGCTGAGAGCAGTACAGCAGTGTGCATGAGGGTGCGAAGGTGGCAGTGCGCGTGGAGGACGAGTTGAGTAAGTTCTTTTATTTGAAAGTTGGGTTGAAGCAGGGGTGTGTCATGTCTTCATGGTTATTAAATATATTCATGGTTGGAGTTATTAAAGAGGTTACAAGGGCGAGCAGGGGATACTCGAATGTTATTGGTAAGAAGGAGAAATGAGTGGACGTTGCCTGTGCTGTTATTTGCAGACAATACCATGCTGTTAAGTGATGATGAATTGGATCTACAAGGCTTAGTAAGTGGGCTCGGAACGGTGTGTGATAAGCGGAGTTTGAAGGTGAATGTGGATAAGAGTAAAGTTATGGTCTTTAAGAGGAAAGAGATTACCAACTGTGAAATACGGCTGAATGGTCAGGAGATGGAGAATGTGAGATCCTTTAAATATCTAGGCAGTGTGTTGAGTAAGGATGAAAGTAATCAGAGAGGATAGAGTGCAGCAGGGCAGGAGGGTTATAAGCTCATTGAGGAAGGTGATAAAGAATAGAGAATACTGGACTGGGTGGAAGGACGAGTGTTGTTGGGGGACAGGGCGGCCTGAAAGAGGTTTGTTCGTGGCCATCCTGTCAGGAATTAGGGCGTCTGGCAATAGATAGATAGAAAGAAAGACTTACGGCAATAAAAGTTGTCAATAAAGTACTCCTCCTCATATGGTGTTTATGGTCATTCAAAAATTGACAAGTCTATCACAATTATTCTTTTAACTCCTTCAAACCTTTTCTATACTTGATGCAATTGTCTTGAAATTATTGAATAGATTCATCCTGGTTTCCTCAAAGTCAAAGGGTTAAGTTCACAACCGGTATGTATTGACTGACACAGTCCATTCAATACTCATACTGTATTGAATATCTCAATTTTGTAACTCAATATTTATACAGTAATATTGATTATATTGGTGAACAAAAATTAGGGGAAAAGCAAAGTGGCAGATGACTTATGTTTACTTTTGAAAAGAAGCTAATTATTAACAGTGTGGTGTACCATAGAATGTACATAATACAGTAGTCTGAGGTGTTATTGAAATAATTTTGTAAGTCATCGTGTCTTGTTGTAATGTTAAAATATTTTTGGAGTAAATACGGTACCGAGTTGATTGTTTCTAAAAGTACTGTAGTGTTTATATTACAATACTGTACTATGAAGCTGTTTGGGATGGCTCTTTACTGGTGGCATCACCCCTACTGTACTTGAGTGGCCCCAAAATCTGCCACACTACCCTGCTCTCCTAAATTACCTTGGCATTTAGTCAGTTGTTAGCAGTGGACTTGAAACTATTGGGCCGGGGAAGCGGTTCATAGGGCTGTATTCCCAGTTGACACACTTCTTGACCGGTCGAGAACAACATCATATGGGCTTCACGACTGACCAGTCAGATTGACTCCCTCCTTGATTTGACCACCTCATTGGCTTCGTATATACAGTATGATGGATCGTAATCACTATCGGGAAGAGTATACTGTGGTGACTGAGAATACGACCCATAGTCAGAGCACTAATCAGCCATAGTAGGGCGAATATACTTATACTGTACATGAGTGGGTTCAGTGTGATACAAAAATGGTCACTGTTACTGTGGTTTGCACCGGTTGTATTGATTGACTATCTCTGTGCCACGGGTTCTCTTGTTCAGAGTTATTTGCAGGTATTCTAACAACAACCAAATGCAATACTCTACTGTTGTTTTTGTAGAGGTTTACTTTAATTTTACACTGGGTAGTTTTCTAGACAAATTAAGTTAATGACCACAGTACGCAAACAAATACAGTCTAACCTTACCCATGTTTTGTTGGTCTAGTATTGTCCATTTATCTCATTATGCCTATCTATCTATCTATCTATTTACTCAGGCCCAATTAGACGCTCCACACACAAGCTTCTTGGGGTGACCACCAGATGGAGAATGGTCGCTTTGTGGACTAACCAGAATATATTTTAGGACAAAAAGAAATATACCAAGATTATGCGTTATATTCTATTAGCAGCCATGGGTATGATTTTTGAAGCAGTTTTCGTTTGTTTAATTTGTGGCATATTTGCCCTTTGTAAATATAAAACTAGATTTCTCTGAATGTCTCAAACCTTTGTACAAAATATATTATCGTTTCAGTACCTTTATTCAGAGGTTTATGAAGTAAATAATTCATCCAATGTAAGTTTTTTAGAAGTGTTTTGACATATACTGTAGAGCGTTTAAGCCTCACGTAGAGTAGAATATTATAATAGTCCATAAAATAAGATAGGCTTTACCAATTATTGGTCTTGGGTATGGTCTCTGGCTTATCAATTTTACTGCCGTTACGGTACGAAAACCTCTATACGTAAACAGGTCCTCTCGCCGTTCTAGGATTTCACCATTCCTTTACTCTTTATTACTATATCACGAGAAGCATGACTATATTTTCATACAGTATAAGTATGCTCTATTAATTGATGCTATGTATTATCATAATAAGATAAGTTTTTACAAGAAATCAACAGAAGTTCTGGAAAATTTAGTAAGCTGTCGATATAGTTTTTGGAAACGAAAATTACAGTGGGTTGCTCGCGTGTGTGAGTTAGTGTGTGGAGAGAAGCGTGAGGGAGAGGTATATCGTACGTCGGGCAGTGATGAGTTAGAAGGTCCTGCCATATTTTCATCTATATGCTCATCCATATTTTCAGTGAGTTTTAGCAATAGTTAAACTTACTGACAGTAGCTTATTCCTGGAAAGCACCAGGAACAGATGGAGTGTGTGGGGAAATGTTGAGGTATGGTGGTGAGATAGTGATCGAATGGGTATGGAAAATGTGCAAACTAGCATGGGAGAAGGGGAGTGCACCCGATGACTGGAAGACTGGCATAATAGTCCCCCTATATAAGGGCAAAGGAGAAAGAGGAGTGTGTGGTAACCACCGAGGAATATGTCTTCTAAGTGTAGTAGGGAAGGTATACAGTAGGGTAGTGATTGAGAGAGTGAGAGTGAGAACGGAGAACTGGATAGGCGACGAGCAGGGAGGTTTTAGGAAGGGAAGAGGATGTGTAGATCAGATTTTACCCTGAATTGTGTTGTGGAGAAATATCTGGAGAAGAAACAAAAGGTGTATGTTGCCTTTATGGACTTGGAGAAGGCCTATGACAGAGTGGATAGAGAAGGCTTGTGGAAAGTACTTAGAATATACGGAGTAGATGGCAAGTTGCTGAAAGCAGTGAAGAGCATGTATGAGGGTGCAAAGGCGGCAGTACGTGTGGAGAGTGAGCAGAGCGAGTTCTTTGACCTGAATGTTGGTTTGAAACAGGGGTGTGTGATGACCCCGTGGTTGTTTACTGTATATATGGATGGAGTCATGAAAGAAATATATACTATCAAGAGCAGTGGATGTTGGTGTATCGCTGAAAAGGGAGGGAATTGAGTGGAAGCTACCTATACTGCTGTTTGTGGATGATACAGTTCTGATGAGTGATAATGAATGGGAGTTGCAGGGTCTGGTAAATGAGTTTGGAACAGTGTGCGAAAAACTGAATTTAGAAGGTAAATGCGGGGAAGAGCAAGGTTATGGTCTTCGAAAGGGGTGAAGTCACAGAGTGTGAGGTGAAGTTGAACGGTCAGGCTATGGAGATTGTCGGCTCATTTAAGTATCTGGGCAGTGTGTTGAGTAAAGATGGGACTATGGATGAAGAAGTGCGGGAGAGGGTACAACAGGGGAAGAGGGTTGTAGGAACGCTGAAAGCAGTAACAAGAAATAGGGTGGTCAGTATGTAAGTGAAGAAGTCCTTGCATGACATTGTGGTAATCCCGACACTGACTTACGGAAGCGAAGCATGGACGTTGGTTGAGAGACTCAAACCAAGAGTGAGAGCAGTGGAAATGAATTACTTAAGAAGTGTGTGCGGAGTTACATGGAGGGATAGACAGACTAATGAGGAAGTAAGAAGGAGGTGTGGTGTGGAGGTGGATGTTCTGGAAAGTGTGAAAAGGAACAACTTGAGATGGTTCGGCCATATGGAACGTATGGAAAGCGAGAGAATGACTAAGAGGGTGTACGAGAGCGAGGTGGAGGGACAGAGAGGGAGAGGTAGACCGAAAGAGAGGTGGAAGGATGGAGTGAGGAAGTATATGAACAAAGGTGGTGCTGGTTGGGGGGAGGGGCGTCGACTGACTGGAGACAGAGGTGCATGGGGGCGGTTCGTTCGTGGCCACCCCTTCGGGGATCACGGCGTCAGGCAATAGATAGATAGATAGATAGATAGCTTATTCCACTGTACAGTAAATATTCTACTATAACATGTGTTTATTATATATACCGGTACTATTTCTATAAGGATTTGGTGCTTAGCAAGTTAACATTCATACTTTGCAAGCAATTTGTGGATTCTCATAAAAAAAAATTGTTTCGCCATGTGTAATGATTATAGGGTTATAGTTGATACATATATTAATTGTGTGTGCACAAATAGATATGTTACTACCAAAAAAATACCATTTGTGAATGGAGTGTCTTCTAAATGAAGCTGATTATATTGTTGAGTTGCCAAGTAAATTACCACTTGTCCTAGGGTCCTGTGACAATGCGACAATTTTCCGACTGGTGGTCACCACAAGAAGCTTGTGTGTAGTGCTTCTAATCCCCACTTTTCCTATTTTTGTTTTGTTTTCCCTTTTTTTTTGGGGGGGGGGGGTGTGGCCGACTCAGACAGAGCAAGGACAGGGAAAACACAAAACACAACATAAAATAACGAACACACGCAGACACAACACAAATTCACACACATCTAGGTCACCCAGGAGAAGACCCAGAGACCTGGGTCACCAAGGTCCCTCCAGCACTCCCCCGGCCCCCGACCACTCGGAGAAGTTCCGATCTCGGCAGGCATACATGCAGCGGAGCCGAAGCCACAAGCCCGCCCATCAGACTTCCAGGCGCACCCTTCATATTAATCGTCTCCCCGGGCCAGGCGCCTGATGGACTATTATCTAGTCCAACTTGCGCCCGACCCCTTCCCCCAAATGACCATGTGTTCACTCATCTATTCACAAGCATTCTCCATTCATTCCTGTTTATTACCACTTCCTTTGCCTGATCTATAGTCATTCCTCTATCATCCAAAAGCTTGTCTTACACAGTTTCTCCATCTCAATGGGGGTCTTCCTGCCCTTCTATCTCCCCTTGTATCTGACTCACATATTCTCATTGTAAGCCTTTCATCTCCTATTCGTTATGCCTACCTATCAAATTTTCAAGTCTGGAATGGTTAGGAATACTGTTGATTATACTGTAATTATACACTTCAGTACAGTATTGTGATGACAGAAGAGTAGTAGTAAAAAGCTTGATATACCTTTATCATATGTAACTGGCCAGAAGATAGAATAGAGGGTTGATTTTAAAACAGTTGATAGCAATAAGTGATGTGGGAAATGTCTGAATAGCATGGAAGACACCAGAGCGAATATCAACGGTACTCAAGGGGGTATCACACAAGCTTTTTCCATCAACATTTTATCTTTGGTTGTTCAATATATATATACTGTATATGGATGGAGTCATGAAAGAAATACAAGGAAGAGCAAATTTGACTTGACCCAACTGGTGACCAAATGGAAAGCGCGGATCCAGGTCCTTGCCCGGGTACCTAAAGGAGCCAGAATCCAAGTGGCGGAGGCCCTTACAACCATCATAAAGCAGGCCCTACAGCTCAAGACACCCCTCGCATGGGCACGGCTCCTGGGTTTCTCCTATGGGGCCCTCCGAAAACCACCCAGAACCAACATACAAGACCATCTTCAGGTTTCACTAGCCACCAGAGTGAAACGTCAAGTAGCACAGTATATGGATGGAAACAAACTGGTGGAACCCCCCGAACAGCAACCAAACAGGGCCCAGAAGCACCAGGAGAAGGAAGAGGAAGAGGCTGAACAGCTACGTAAGAGGGTCGCTGCGAAGCTGGCGGATAGTGACATCAAAGGGGCCGTCAGACTGTTGTCCTCTTCAGAAGGTTTTGCTGGTCAAGGCACCGAAGTTGTTGAAGCCCTACAAGAAAAGCACCCACCTACACCTAGGGACCTAAACCTCCCCCCTGCCCCAAATGACCAGATGCGCCAACCTTTAGTTGTCACGAAGGAGCAGGTGGTCGCCGCAGTGACTTCATTCCCAGCAGGCTCAGCCGCGGGACCAGATGGTATCCGACCCGCCCACCTCAAAGGCCTCTTGGGTCAGGGATCAGGAGCTGCTGGGGAGGCACTCTTGGAAACCCTCACCAAATTCATCAACATGGTTTTAAGAGGGGAAGTACCCGACTGTGCCACACCCCTATTTTTTGGGGCATCACTCTGTGCACTGGCAAAAAAAGATGGCGGCGTGCGCCCAATAGCAGTAGGGAACACCTTCCGCCGCCTTGCCACAAAGGTGGGTTTGAAACCACTCTCGAATGGCCTAGGTCAACACTTAAGACCAGTTCAACTAGGTTTCGGAACTCCAGGGGGGTGTGAAGCTGCTGTACACGCAACCCGCACCTACCTCAGCCAAGCCCAAGAAAAACGAGTGCTTCTAAAGATTGACATGCGGAACGCATTCAACAGCATTCGCAGGGATGTCTTCCTCCGTGCAGCTCAAGAACACATCCCCACTCTGTACCCCCTACTTTGGCAGGCTTATTCCAAACCTTCAATCCTGATTTTTGGCGAGACGGTAATCCCATCAGAGACCGGGTTACAGCAGGGAGATCCAGGTGGTCCTGCTCTTTTCTCAATAGGGGTGGATGCAGCAGCTAACAAAGTAAGGTCAGAGCTGAATGTATGGTACCTGGACGATGCAACCTTGGGTGGGTCAGTAGAGAACGTTCTAACCGACCTAAATAACATCATAACTGACCTCGGCCAGGCCGGGCTAGTGATAAATGACACCAAATGTGAACTTGTTCTCCTCAACCACACACGTGAACAAGGAGAAGAGACTCAGGCCCTGTTCCGAAACATATTGCCAGATGTAAAGATCCTTCAGGAGCACCAGCAAACCCTATTAGGTTCCCCACTAACTCTGGCAGCAATCCCACCAGCACTTCAAGTTAAAAAGGAGGAGCTTCAACGTCTCGTGAGTCGCCTGATACACATCGATGCCCACTCAGCTCTGGCCCTGCTCAAGAACTGTTTCTCCATCCCAAAACTCCAATACCTCCTGCGCACATCGATGACTTACACGAACAATGGCGGCCTCCAAGAATTAGACAGCATAATCCGAGAAGCAGTGACCAGCATCACCAACGTGGAATTTAAAGAACGGGCCTGGACACAAGCCACCCTTCCTGTCCGCCTCGGGGGCTTGGGCATACGGAGAGCCTCGGATATTGCCTCCCCAGCCTTTATCTCTTCCCTCATCGCGACCAACGACCTCGTATTGTCCATCCTTTATTCTAAACCCGGAATGACACTTAATGGGGACGTAACAGCAGCGATTAACACCTGGAAGGGAAGTACAGGAGTAGAGGAGGAGCCTCAGGGTACCTCCAGGAGCAAGCAGAAAGCGTGGGATACCATCTCGGCGAAGAAAACTCAAGAAAATCTCCTAACCAATGCAGACCAGGTTGCAAAAGCACGCCTCCAGGCAGCCGCCCGTTCGGAGAGTGGCTTGTGGTTACACGCCATCCCCATCCCACCTCTTGGAACTCACTTGGATGCTGAAGCGCTCCGGGTCGCCATCGCGCTCAGAGTGGGTGCGGCAGTTTGTCACCCACACACTTGCAAGTGTGATGGGAGGATGGATGCTCAAGGTCACCATGCCTTGTCATGTAATTACAACGCAGGCCGCCTGCCAAGACACTCTGCACTAAATAATGTCATAAAACGGGCCCTGCAGAGTGCTAACTGTGCATCAATCCTCGAACCACATGGACTTCACAGAGAAGACGGCAAACGGCCAGATGGGATGACCACTTTCCCTTACAAGAATGGCCGGTGCCTCGTGTGGGATGCCACATGTGTTGACACTTTCTCCACAACCAACGCCGCCAGAAACGCCGACGAAGCAGGTGAAGCCGCCCGGATAGCAGAAAATAAAAAGCGAGAAAAATATCAAGCCATCGCCAGAATTCATCAGTTCGAGCCCCTGGCATTCGAAACTTCAGGAGTCTTCGGCCCCACCACCCTTAAGATGGTGAATGAAATAGGCCGTAAAATCAGAGAAGTTTCAGGAGAACCCCGGGAAACCCTCTGGCTCAAGCAAAGACTGGGGATGGCTATCCTCCGGGGCAATGCCACCAGTGTCATGAGCTCAGTTCGACAGGACTGAGTCATGCCACTGCGTGAGGCCCCGGCAGGAGTGGTGTATCCGTAGTCTTTCCACAGTAGGGTAAAACAAAACATAAACCTTATTTGTATGTAACATGTGTGATGCACATTAATAAAAGGGGATGTGTCGGATGGTTGAAAGCCACAGTTGCTCGCGCGTTTGGGGCTAGCAACACGTATTATGAAAAACATGCATCCTCCTTCATTCACTGTCCCCCCCCTTCACTCACTCAACCCCACAATTTGCCGGAGGATAACAGGTTTTTCACAATACGTAGACGGAGGTCTTTTTTTAAAAAAAAAAAGGAAGAGCACGGTATGTTGGTGTACCGCTGATCAGGGAAGGAAACGAGTGGAAGTTGCATGTACCGCTGTTTGCCGACGATACAGTTATGATGAGCGATAGTGAATGGGAGTTGCAGGTCTGGTAAATATGTTTGGAACAGTGTGTGAAAAACAGAATCTGAAGGTGTATGCGAGGAAGAGTAAGGTTATGGTCTCTGAAAGTGGTGCAACCATAGAGTGTGAGGTGAGGTTGAACGGTCAGGCTAGGGAAAATATCAGCTCATTTAAGTATTTGGGCAGTGTGTTGAATAAAGATAGGAGTATGGATGAAGAAGTGCGGGAGAGGGTGAAACAGGGGAAGAGGGTTGTAGGAATGATGAAAGCAGTAACAAGAAATTGGGTGGCCAGCATGGAAGTAAGAAGTCCTTGAATGACAATGTGGAAATCCCGACAATGACTTACGAAAGCGAAGCATGGACGTTGTTGGAGAAACACAAACCAAGAGGAGAGGGGTGGAATGAGTTATATACTTAAGAAGTGAGTGCAGAGTTACATGGAGGGATAGACAGACGAATGATGAAGTACGAGAGCGGTGTGGTGTGGATGTAGATGTGATGAAAAGTGTGAAAAGGAACACCTTGAGATGGTTTGGCTATGTACTTACACTAGTTGTACTTACACTAGTTGTACTTACACTAGTTGTATTTGCGGGAGTGAGCATGCTCGTTAATTCCCGCCTCCTAAGATATTTTTGTCATACCGTGCTTTGAAACTATGCACTGATGGTGCAGACACTACTTCGGCTGGCAATTTGTTCCACCCACCAACCGAGTTGGTAGGAAATCTTTTACTTTTCAGATCAGATTTACTATTAAGCACTTTTAGTTTGTAGCTGTGTCCTCTTGTTCTCTCACCTCCATCCCTCTCTATGAAGTTTTCTTGGTCGATTTTGTCAATACCTCTAACACATTTGTATATCTGAATTTGCTGTCCTCGTTTCCTTCTCTGTTCCAGTGTAGGTAGATTCAATCTCTCGAGCCTCTCTTGGTACTCCAAATTTTCCAAACCTGGGATCATCCTCGTAGCTGCTCTCTGTACCCTCTCAATTTTGTGGATATGTTTCTTCATGTGAGGGGACCACACTACAGATGCATATTCCATCCTGGGTCTTATTATTGCCGTTATTATTTTGTTCATGGTGTTTTCATTAAGATAATTGAAAGACATCCTGATATTTGCCAATAGTGCTAGTGATTCTCTCACTATCTTATTTACGTGGAACGTATGGGAAGCGAGAGAATTACTAAGAGTGTACGAGAGTGAGGTGGAAGGACAGATAGGGAGAGGTGGAACGAGAAAGGTGGAAGGATGGAGTTAAGAAGTATATGCGTGAAAGCGGTGCTGAATGGGAGGAGGGGTGTCGACTGACTGGGGACAGGTGCATGGGGGCATTTCGTTCGTGGCCACCCCTTCGGGGATCACGGCGTACGGCAATAGATAGATAAATTTGATCAGCAACTTTGATGTGGCAGCTTCTGGACTAAAGTTTTATAAAAATTGAGTTACCGTACTTATAATAATCTACCTTCAGCCTAGTTGCCAATACTAATGAAAAATACTTAAGTCTGATAATGTTGCCAAAATTAAATTTCAGATCAAAAGTGATAATGAAAGCTCTCGTGTGACTTAAAGCCATTACATTAATGTTCCACTACATTAATGTTCCCACCTGCCTTATTAGTCACCACCTACCTTATTAGTCACCTGTATGCCTTCAAAAGCAACACTATGCATTTTTTTTCCATTTAGGTTTGCCATAGCATGGTTGGGAGAGCACTCGTCTGCAAATCGTAAGATCGAGAGTTCAAGTGTCAGGCTAGCCAGTGTGCTACTTGGCAGACGCCAGTGTTGTGGTGGACGGCGAGGTCTAGCAATCTGTGGCAATTGTTCACTGAAGTCCCTGATCATCAGGGCACCTACCCTAGCCCACCTATTGAGGAGGGAGTGCATGGACTGCATCAGGTTTCATGTAATTCTGTGAATGTAGTGGGAGCTGCAGAGAGGGGTAAACCTAGAAAGACGTGAGATCAGGGATTTGATCAGGGATCTGATTAAATGTAAACAAATTGACAATTGAGGCAGTTCAGAGCAGGTCTGCCTAGAATACCACCATAAGGAGACTGATGCCGTACCTTTTATGGAGCACTCGGTCATTAAAGCGTATGTATTAGTATGTGTAAATATGAAGTACAGTATAGTTCTATTGTTAATGTGTTGTTTTATGTGTTGCAGGTGGGAGTTTACCAGTGGGCTCTGCACATAACATGATGTACTCCTCAACCACACAGAACCAGCCACAGGGACCACAAAATGCTCAGGTTTGTTTCTCTGCTAATTGTATTCAGTATTGATCTTGTACAGTGTTGAGAGATGAGAGGAACACTATTGTTAATAAATTTCTCTCCAATTGTATTCATTCATCTCTCCACATATCCAAACAACTGTAGCTTATCAGTATGCATCCCCGCACTGATACCTTATACTTAATGATTATATATGATTCACTCTTATAATTCTATCCTTGCTGGACCCTCTCTCACTCTTGACATCATAGTATACTCACTAGTAAAGTTGTATATGCTCATGTCTCTTGAGTGTCTTTCTATTTGACTGCCTGTTTCACTACCATTAGTATCACACTTCTCACATACTTTATACAGTTTTTGAGTGTCATCTCATTGGCAATTGTGGAAGCAACTCTGACATTTTTCCACTCACTTTTGAGTCTGGTAACAAAACCAGCCTCTGTAGCACCCCAAGAACTGTTCATGTCTCCATGTTAGCATAATTCATCAACATACTCCAGAGACATGTCCTCATTGTTATTGATTTGATTACTTCTTCCTCCCTACTCTTTCCATCCTTGGCTTATTTTGACCGGTTCCCACGGCATGGATCACAGGTAATATTAGCAACATTGCTTGGTCTGTCTATCACACAACTAAGCTGCTCATATTCCCAGGCTCCACACATGCCACACAAGATAGTCAATACCCACACCTTTCTTGCATGCAGTGCATGTCCAGAAATCAGTCCTCACTGCAGTTTCCCCATTGATCCCACTCATCATCACTTTTATTTTACATAATGTATATTCACTCTCAAACCCTTGGCTAAACTCCTCAAATTCAAATGGTGATGCACACTCAAAAACACTACTTAATTTATGTTCTCTGTTCAACTTAAATCAACACATCACAGAACCAACTAGAGGGCAAGATATCCTAGACCTGGTCTTGCCAAAATGAGAACATTGTGCACCATAGCAGCATATCAGATACTACGTTCAGTATTCTGACCATAGATTAATTGAGGTACTAACCAACCTTGAGGACCTACAGAAAGACACAACAAAGATATCACAAACTGGCCCATTCAGTAAGTGTTACTTTAACACAATCACTGCGGCAATTGTCATATCATAATTGCTTGGTTACCATACGGGGTTTTTGAACTAAAAGTGACCTTCATTCCCTGCACATTTTCATGTATAAACAAGAGATAGAACGTAATTCAATTATATATCCCTGAAAGTAGAGGAATAGACCTCTCCAATGACACCTGAATCATGTCAGTACGACCACTGGTTGTCGTGCAACGATATTGCAAACGTGGGCCAAAATTGGTAAAAATTAGCGGTTTATGTCGGTTTTCGCTATTTCCAAGTCTGCAGGGAAGCCCTGGCATGCTGGGCGGTAGATGTAGGTGGCCCGCGATGCTTAAACTCGCTTGTCTGTCTGTCAGGCCACGTGTGACGCAGATTTTCGGCGATTGTCATATGACAATTGCCGCAGTGATGTCCGTATTATTTTTATAGTATGCCCGCAGTCATTGAGTTAATAATGAGTGTATTAATTGGCCAAGTATAAACCAGAAATTAGAGGTAATAGACTGAGAAATTCAAATGACAGACAAACCAACCTTTGAATGCCTTAGCCTAGTAACAGAAGTAGTTAAGAATGTTTGTGCTGCTTACATTCTGGAAAGAAACGAACAATGCAAAAGTAAGCAAGAAAGAGAAAGGAAGAGGCTCTATAATCATAGAAAACTACTGTCACATCGGCTCTCCCAAGCTGGCGTACTAGAAAGGCAAGTTAACAAAATTATAGGTTTGACTCCTGCAAGGAGATAAAGAAAACCTAATATTTAGTAGTGGCCCCGTAATCATTGATGATTATGCCTATTACATAAGGCCTCCTCTTCAAACGCTCATTTACCGTAGTTTGAATCTACCGCGCAGAGCATACAAAATTGAGGAGCCTTCATCATGAGCGCACGCAACCTCACTCATGGTTCTGTCATTATGAAATTGGGTTCTCACTACGAAAAAACTTTGTAACAAATAATAAATAAAAAGAAAATAAGAATAACTATTCATAAGCTTTCCATATACTCGTGGATGTACTTGTGTGGATATTTGACCAGATGCTGACTTCAGGCGTCATACTTCCTTCACTGACATATCAAGTAAACCAAAATCCTTAATACAGGTACATCAACGAATGGGAAGGGGATGGTCGGGAGGGCCCCAGTCGTCAATGATTACGGGGCCACTACTAAATATTAGGTTTTCTTTATCTCCTTGCAGGAGTCAAACCTATAATTTATTAGTGGCCCCTCCATCATTGACGATTATGCCTGATATCTAAGACTGGAGGGGGACATTCGTAATCATATCATAACTCTAGCAAAAGCAGATAATCAAACAACCACATAGTATTCTTACTTTGTAAAAAATATATATTTTGCGCATAAACTTTATACAGCATATATATTCAAAAAGGGGTACAAGCAGGAGCGTGCTTCGAAGAAGCCTGCTTGAATAAAAAGGGTTAACTCTGAGACTCTGTACACAGATCTGCTAGTTAAGAAGGCACCCCACTTAAAGTAAGTGGTGAAAAATAAAAACTTATAAGTCTACATGTGCACATATAAACCCCATTAAACTAGTGGATATATTCCTAAAAATATACCCAAACATAAAAGGAACTCTTGTACTTTTGCAGAAGTACTGAACTCTTGTACTTATGTAGAAGTACTTACATCAAAAATAAAATTTGCAGTCGCAACTACTGAGATTTTCTTAAAATTATATTGCTTCACAGCCAAAACTACTTACAACAAGAATTGTTGTTTTACTACTACGTGTATTGTACTTTAGCACAATTTCCTGTAATGCATAGTACAGAGAAATTTTATATCACAACACCTATATTCAGTATCACAGCTCGTATGCTCCGTACACATACTCCGGCGGGGTCTAGGGTGTCCTATGTTACACTGACTGCACCCCCCCCCCCCCCCCCCTCTTTTCTTAACCTAAACAATAAGTGACTTAGAGGCCATCTAGACCCTCTGCCTTAAAGCTATACATGGCATGGAAGGTCTGTCTAGAGCTACTGAAAGGTATCGAGTCAAAAACGTATGATTAGAGGACCATCTTCTTCATCTTCTCTCAATATTCTTGGTGTCTCTTTTTCTTCTGCTCTCATTTGGAAGGACCATATTACCAGTCTTGCTAAGGCAGCCTCCCAGAAGCTGGGTGTGCTCAACCGCCTTAGGGGGTTCTTTTCCCCAGCACAGCTTCTTGCTCTGTACAGGGGCATAGTGCGCCCTTGTATTGAGTATTGTTCACATGTGTGGGGAGGTTCCTCTCACACCGCTCTCCTAGACAAAGTTGAAAGGAAGGCCTTTCGTATCATTAACTCCCGTCCACTCACCAACTCTCTGCAATCTCTCTCTCTCCGCCGCAATGTTGCATCTCTCTCGCTATTCTATCGCTACTATAATAATCAGTGTTCCTCAGAGCTATCCCAGTGCATACCACCTCCTTTACGTAGGGCACGTGGTACCCGTCTTGCAACTCAATCCCACCCCTACTCTGTGCAACTCTCCAACCCAAGAGTGAAACGTTACTCTCAAACTTTCTTCTACTCAACAGCTGAGCTCTGGAACTCTCTCCCAGAATCAGTCTTTCCCTCTTCCTATGACTTAAATTGCTTCAAACTCCGTGTGTCCAGGCATTTTGGCTCGAACGTCCCTTGATTTTGGCCCTGTCACTCTTTCAACTATGGGGGAGGCACTCGCTATAGGCAGTAATGCCTTTTGCCTCCCTCAATAACATAGAAAAAAAATAATAAAAAAAAATAGGTTCATGGACGCTATGTCCAACAGAAAAATTCTTAAGGAAACGCAAAGAGGCCGCCCATTTGCGTAAATCGTGGGCTCTTCCCACGACGCCGGGATTACTCTCTTTAACCCTCCAGCCCCGGGGGCTATAGCTTGCGACTGTGCTGCGGTACCGGGTGTTTTGACGATCTTTGGGCTATGTTAACTACTCTGTAAGTCAATGAATATGGCATGTAATGTTGTGAATAAAAAAGAATAATGTTCCACAAACCTTCCTCTGTCGAATGGCGTTGAGTAGAGGTCTCTAGCCCCTCTGGTTGCATAATGGTGAGCGCGGGAAGACGAGTGCTTTTCGGCGGAAAATTCTTCCCGCGTTCGGACGCGTCGCCCCGGCCATGGCTACGACGCATCTAGCCGCTCGTCGCGCCAAAGTATTTATCTCCCTTAGACGATTTTAGTGTTTGATATTGTGAATGTGATGTTTATTTGATATTTTTCTAGTTATTTTGAGGCCAATTATATAAAATATGTTTATTAGGGTATCACTGTCACTGATATTGCTAATTTTCACTCGATACCGTACATTTTATTAGTAATTGAGGTAGGTTATTGTTGTATTAGGCACTGATTATTCGTTATCACAGGTGTTTATTATACTTTGGCCATCAAATATTAGGTCTTGTGTCACTTTCACTTTGACAAATATGCTTTAGAGAGTGTCACTGTCACTGATAATGCTCATTTTCACTCGATACCGTACATTTTATTAGTAATTGAGGTAGGTTATTGTTGTATTAGGCACTGATTATTCGTTATCACAGGTGTTTATTATACTTTGGCCATCAAATATTAGGTCTTGTGTCACTTTCACTTTGACAAATATGCTTTAGAGAGTCACTGTCACTGATAATGCTAATTTTCACTCGATACCGTACATTTTATTAGTAATTGAGGTAGGTTATTGTTGTATTAGGCACTGATTATTCATTATCACAGGTGTTTATTATACTTTGGCCATCAAATATTAGGTCTTGTGTCACTTTCACTTTGACAAATATGCTTTAGAGAGTGTCACTGTCACTGATAATGCTAATTTTCACTCGATACCGTACATTTTATTAGTAATTGAGGTAGGTTATTGTTGTATTAGGCACTGATTATTCGTTATCACAGGTGTTTATTATACTTTGGCCATCAAATATTAGGTCTTGTGTCACTTTCACTTAGTTATATGATTTGTAAACGTTTTATATACAATTTATTGTCTTTTTTTTCACTGATTTATATATTTCTATAGGTTCTAATCATATGAATGTCACTTGGTATATACATATGTGTCACTTTCACATATTATTATGGTGTAATTGTATTTGTATCAATTGTCTCATAATACATGACTTTTGTATTACAATAAATTGGTTTTCTTCCACTTTTTGCCTATATATAATTATAGTGTACATATTGTCATTTTATTTGGCAATTTCAGTATGATTATTAGAACTCCAGCTTGGAGTGGTAATCAAAGAAGCACTCTAAAGCACAGAGTGCCACCTTGCACTCCACACACTCCATGGTTGACTTTTTACCTGGCCTCGGCCTCACCCTGCTGTTGTAGCAGACATGGCACCGCTTCTGCTGCGTTCTTCCTGATTCATTCTGAGGCAGGGAACCAAGCCTGTGCCTAATAAAGTATTGAGCACACTGCAAGCGGTCAATAACGGCGGGCCCAGGATGTGCCACTGCCCTCTGTGGCGTAGCATACTTCTCCAGGAGCTCCGTCAACACCTGCTTTTGGAACCTCCGCAGGCTATTGAACTTCATGGGTGTGTTCACATTCCGAAGCTTGTATATATTGTAGGTATTCAGAACTGACATGTCCACCATATGCAGAAAGAACTTTTTGTACCATCTGCACGAGGTACGCAGGCAGTCAATGAAGCCTATCTGCATGTCGGACTTGTCCACCAGCCTCATGTTGATGTTATAGTCCAGGACAGCATCGGGCTTGGTCACCCTGGCCTGGGTGCGGCGATCCACCTTGCCAGTCTCCACCATTTCCCCCTTGTGGATGGTGATCAGGAGGTTGACCTTCCGCTGGTCGTGCCAGTGGATAGCCAGAATGGGCCCCGACTTCATCTTCAACACATCACCTTTTTTGGTCTTTGGAGGGAAAGGTGGCATGCCCTTCCTTTTCCCTCGTACTGTGCCTACAGTCCCCGTCTTGCGCTCATGCAGGTACTGTGAGAGAGTGGGGGACGTGTAATAATTGTCCGTGTAGAGGACGTGATTCTTATGAAAGTAGCGGTCCATCATGGCTTGCACCACTGCTCCGCCAAAGCCAATAAGGGGGTCCACAAGCAAGTCCCCTTCCTTCCCGCTGTAGACCAGGAAGTCCAGGACATAGCCAGTTTGGCAGTCGCACAGCACAAAGAATTTTATGCCAAAGCGATGTCTTTTTGAGGGGATGTACTGCCGGAAGCTGAGTTTTCCCCGGAACAGCACAAGAGACTCGTCAATGACGACCTTGCGGAAGGGCTTGAAGTAGGAGGTGAAGCGTTCTCGCATCATCTCGTACAACGTCCTAATCTTCCACAGCTTGTCACCGAGGTGGACGTCGGTGTTGGTGACAAGATGGAGCGCTGCGAGGATATCAAGGTACCGGTCGCGAGACATATATTTCCCGAAGGCAGGGGTGGATATCAGATCATTGGTGATCCAATAGTCAGGCAACCTATGCTTCTTGACATGAGGCATTAGCATGGTGAGTGCCAGGAACACCATGAACTCTTTATGAGTCACTGGGGTCCACTGCCTCATGTGGCCCTTGGTCACCTTGCCCAAAAAGTGGACCTGGAATTGGTGCTGCTTATTTGTCTCTTTGACAACATAGCCTACCACCTCCTCATCAAAGAAGGCCTCAAATAGTTCGTGTGGTGGAGCATTGGGGCCTGCAGGAAAATTGGGGGTAATGCCTGAATCCTCCAGTACCTCATCAAAAGCTGGCACATCAGGGTTGTATCCATCCCCATCAACTACGTCTTGCCACTGAAAAACGTAGAATGGGTCTTGTCTACGCTGACGAGGAGCTCCAGCTGGTGGCCCAGCACGCCCACGGCCAACTCGGGAGGCGCGCGGCCAGGGCGTCGGCCAGGGCGTCGGCCAGGGCGGCGGGCAGCACGACGGGCAGCACGACGCCGGGCCAAGCGGATGGGTCGAGGGTCGTCGATGTCCATATAGTCATCGTCAGAGTGGTCATCTTGCCGTGACGGTGGACCTATGTAATCATGGCCAGAGTCTTCAGAGAGGTGCCCTTCATCATCAGTGGCCCCCACATAATCTGGCGGGGAACCAGTGATGCGTGGGCGGCGTGCGGGTGGCGAGGTGGGGAAGGAGTGGCAGGTGAGGCTGTGTCCCCCCGAGGTCCTGGGCTCCTTGGCCTGCGACGAGTGACAGAAAGCAATGTTTCACTGTCACTAGGCCCAGGTATTGGTGATACGAGCTCAAAGACTTCTTCAGGAAGACATGTTGAAGGCGGGAGAGGTGGGGAGGACCGTGGGGAAAGTTGCGGGGACGTATGGCTGGGGCCGGCAGGGGTGGACGCCGCGGGAGCCTCGAACAAAACTCTCTTACTTTTCTTAATTTTTTTGGTATATTTCCTACCTTTCCCCTTTTCGGCAGCAGTATGTCTCCTGTCGGGGGACCTAGGAGGCAATAGGCCGAAAGTGGGGGGTCCTCAACCCTTGGCAATGGTGGGGGTGGTGGGGAAGAATGCGGGGCATCCGGGTCATCTTGGGTGGCGTGGGTAGATAAGGGAGACAATGGCGGACGAGAAGGGTCACCACGCTGACCCTCACTCATAGCCTCATCCTCACCAAGTATTTTTGCTTGTTCCCTAGCTGCCGCGGCCGCCTTCTCAAGTATTTTCTGCTTATACAAGTGTAGCTTGAAAGGCGATTTACCTGGGGAAGGGCTTGGAGTCGTTTCACTTATGCGAAATTTGGTGAGTGACCTTGAACTCTCCCACTCACTCACACTCTCAAGTTCACTGTCTTTAGGTAAACCAGCTTCCTCAACAACTGGTACATCACCTTCATCACTCTCATCACTGTCATGTTCTCTCGCAAATCCCAGGAATTGCTCTTGAGTTGTTATTGAGTGATCTTTATGATTGTGGTGTGCGTGACTCCGCTCTCTTGCTTCTTGGGTCGTACTTGTCGGGTAGATCCCAGAGTGTGATGGTAAATCAAGTGGTCTCGGACTCGACACCCCTGCAGTATGGTGTTCCGCAGGGATCAGTTTTGGGTCCTATCCTATTTATAATTTATATTAGCAGTTTGTCTCTTCTGCTTCGTGCACATAATGTCACCTTTCACTTTTATGCAGATGACACCCAGATTTATGTGAGAATCACAAATATAGTTGATATACGGAGTAAGATGGAATTGTTGATGTCTGATATCAAGAAGTGGATGAGAGCGAGAAAACTTAAACTAAATGATGGTAAAACTGATATTCTCATCATCCGAGGAAATAGAAGAGCTGATGATATGGTAGGTGCCCTCTCCATCAATGTGGTGGATCTCAGCTGCGACCGGCCAACTCTGTTCGAAATCTGGGTGTATATGTGAACTCCCGATTAGATTTCAAAGAGCATGTAAACCAGATAGTTAAAAGTTGTTACTTGCACATCAGAAATCTCTATTTGGTGAAGCCGTTTATAACCAGACGTTGCCTCCTGACGTTGGTTCACTCATTGGTCTTCTCTCGTGTTGATTATTGCAATGCCCTGTTGGTGGGTCTTCCAAATTATATTTTGAAGAAAGTTCAGTCTGTTCTTAACAGGGCCGCAAGACTAATTTTTGGTGTTCCACCTAGAACTCCTACTACATCTCTTCACATAGAACTGCACTGGCTGCCAGTAAGAGCAAGAATAGAATTTAAGTTGTGTTTGGTGACTTTTAAGGTTCTCAAATTTGGTGAGCCTAGGTACCTTGCGGAGCTGCTCAGGCACCCACCGGCACACCATGGTGTAGTTGTGCGTCATGACAATGACCCTTTTCGTCTTGATGAACCAAGGGCTTTCCAGCAGTCTTCTTTCTTTGAGAGGTCATTCTCCTACATGGCTCCGAGGTTGTATAACAGGTTGCCGCTGTCCATGAGACACTGAGTTCTGTTGAATGCTTCAAGAGACAACTTAAGACTTTTCTCTTTGAGAGAAGCTATGATCTTGAGAGAGGTGTCATGACAGATGGCTATAGAGTTTAGGCTATTTTGCCACTGCTAGTGATTGTTAAATGTGTGTTGTATATGAGCCTTCTTTTGATGCATTGATTTTTGTTCTTTTTTCTTTCTCTTTTCGAGCGCTAGTGAATTCTTCGGAAAAATTGGCGCTTATGAGAAATAAGTAACATGCTTATTATTATTCTTTCTCACTCTCATGGCCATAATCACTCGACTTATAATTACTGGAGTCGTCACTGACTATATCATCAACAATATACTTGGCATCAGCACGCTCATATAGTCTCAATGTCGTCTCAATACCTCCGGGAGATAACACATTTAGGCGATGGCGTCGGGGTAAGGCGCGACGAACTAGCAAGGGCGTCGTAGGAAGCACGGTATCGGACACAGCGGAATCACTATTTGCCGTACTGTCCATGATGGCGTCGGGGTAGATACTGTTGCTGTGGCGTAGTTTACACCTGGTGGCGCCACCTACCCTCCCACGACACCAAAAATATACGCGCGGCATTCGAAAGCACTCACGCAAGCAATGGGCGTTCAAGAGCCCTTCCGGGTTGCGCGGGCCGAGTTTGTTATGGGCGTTCAAGAGCCCTTCCGGGGTGGAGGGGTTAATGACTTCGACTAGGAGAGAAGCTAGTTTTCGTTTCATTAAGCGTTGGCCTGTACTTGCTACCCATAAAGCACCCTGTTGATTCAGAGGTGCTACTCTCAAATATTTGGTTAGAGCTTGCACTGGACATAAATTACGGTGCACTTTTCCCCTTTTTAACGCCAGCACCGTGAACTCTGAAAAAACGTGTTCACTGTGTTAATTTTTGGCGATGAACGCCGGGGAAGGTGCAAAGTGAATACACTCATTGAGCCTACCAAACCTTATGCAATTAGGTGTGTTGCTCATCGCCGCCAGCTCAGATACCCTGTGCCCGGTAGCCAAAGCCATAAGGAATACTGCCCTTTTTAAAAGTAAGTCAAAATCTGCAGTATTTTGGTACAGTCGGGAATGAAGTAAAGACAATGCCTTGTCCAGAGACCAGGTAGGCATGAGCTGACGGGGAGGTGGGCGGAGTTTAAAACATGCTCTCATGAAACCTTTTTCCTCCGCTAGTGGTATGGTTAGACCTGTAAGGTCAATTGGCATCCTAATTGCTGTTAAGTGATTTTTTAACGTTACTACAGATAGACGTTTCTGCTCGAACAGATAGTTTTAATAATGAAAAACCAAAGCCACCGAAGGTACGGTTTGTTCTGTTCTAATTATCCAAGAAGTAAAGGACTGCCAGTGCGATTGATACTGTCTCTTTGTAGATTGGGTATATTGATTCATGAATTTATCGGTCACGTTTCTACCATACGGTGTTAGCCACTTGGCCTCCTGAATGTCCATAATGCAAAAGTCAGCGAGATCTCTAGGTTGCCAATCGTGTCTAAGTGGAAATACCCGACCGGGAGCGACACCGGGTTCGGGCACCACGTTTTCAATTGCTGGTACCACAACTGCGCCGGCCACAGGGGCGCGATTAACGAGACTACGTCCCGATAATCCCGTAGTTTGTTTACTACGTGGCACATTAGAGAAGCGTCTGGTGGCGGAAACAGATAAACGGAACTCCACCTGTTCCAGTCCGTCACCAGAGCGTCGGGTCCTCCCGCCGGCGTTATTGTCTGGCGGGTGAGGTACAGCGGGAGTTTGTGAGTCTCCTCGGACGCAAACAGATCCACTTGTGGACGGTAAGGCTCCGCAATCATTTGGTCGAAAATGGTTTGCTTGAGCGCCCATTCTACTGTTGTGCTCTGTCTCCGAGACAGAGCGTCTGCCCAGATGTTTGCTACGCCTGGGAGATAAGATGCGTGAAGATGAATGTTCTGCTTGTCGGCTAGAACAAAAATCTTTTCTGACACGTTTAGCAACTTCCGAGATCTCGTTGACCCTTGTTTCTGAATGCAGTGAACCGCATTCAGATTGTCCATCCTGAAGGCCACCGATTTGTCCCGTAAAGTAGAGCCGTGAGCCTGAAGGAAATACAAGGGGACTAGTAACTCTTTGACATTGATGTGGGAGGTTTCTGAATGGGACCAAAGCCCTTGACCCTGATGGCCGTGGTTTGACTGAAAGCCCCAACCTATCGTTCCTGCATCCGTGTCTACCCATACCGTCGGCGGAGGAGAGGTCCATGACATGACCGAGTACAATGTTTCCCTCTTCGCCCAGACCGCTAGTAAGCTGTGTATTAATTTTGGGATGGGCCATAATGTTTCCGCCGGCAATAGTGGAAAAAATTTGTTGCCCTCCAATATTAAACGTTTGACTTTCAGCCGGCCTAACTTTACAGTTAGTTGAATCCAGTTGAGAGAGCCGACCAGAGATTCCCAGACTCTCCGTGTCGTAGTCAGACTGTGAAGAAACATAAACAGTTTCTTGCGAAACCTGTTCCGATTGTCCACACTCTGACTCAGAGTGAGAGCAGCTGTGTCCCAGACCAGCCCTATCCACTGGACCACTCGTGAGGGAACAAAGTTTGACTTTACCGGGTTTACCTTGAACCCTAGAGATTTTACTTGATTTAATGTTATGTTGACATGATTGATGCATAACTGTTCCGTCTCTGCCACCACCAGCCAGTCGTCTAGATACCACAAAATCCTGATCCCTTGTTCTAACATGGGCATCAGGGCTTGCCGGACTAATTTCGTGAATAAGCGAGGTGCTAGGTTCAATCCGAACGGCATCCTCTGAAAGACATAAGTCTGATGCATTATTCGTAAGGCCAGAAATCATTGAAACCTTTTGTTTACCGGGACGTGCCAATACGCGTCTGTCAGATCTAAAGAACACATCCACCCTTCCGGCGGAAGTGTTAGCCTGATTTGATTCACTGTCAGCATCCTGAAGGAAACGTTGTGAATGTGGAGGTTCAGATAAGACAGGTCTACGACCGGCCTCATCTGAACACTGTCCCTTTTGGGCACTAGAAAGAGTTTGGACATAAATACTGGGTAATTTTGAGGGACCGGGATGATGACATTCTTGGCGATCATCTCTTGGATCAGTGACTCCACCTCTAATGAAACAAAATTTGCCTTTGTTGGCTGACGTAAGCGAGGTTGCCGGAGCCACTGCCAGGTGATGCCTTTGCGTGCCACCATCCTCGCCCATGTGTTTAATGGCCATGCGCGATGACACGCCCGGAACGACCCAGTTAGCAGACAAGGGTTCGCCGGCTGAACTACCCTCTGATCCACCCGCCGTAAGACTGGCCCTGGGAGTGAGAGAGACCCTAGTTTTTTGGTGGTGGTGGTGGTGGTGGTGTATGCTTTGATGACTGGCCGGGTTTGGCAGGAGACGGGCCCTGACCTGGTCGTTGATACTTCTGTCCTTTATGATTACCTGAAAACTTTCCTTGCTTGTATCTGTACTGAGTCTGACTTTGGGTGGAAGAGGACTTAGGCAGATGAAAGGGCTTTGCCCCACCAGGCTGAGCTTTTGCGACTGGTTTGGGCTTGGTAAAATTGAAAGCAGGTTTCTTAGATGGGGCGGGACTGTGCTTAACCCTTCGTTCCCGGAAGGGCTCTTGAACGCCCAGTGGTTGAAAGCCTGTGAGCTTGGTGTGCGAGGCGTCGGTCCGACGCATGTAAACAACAGCCGGCTGGACCGACACCCCGCATCTCCGGCCACAAGAAGGAGTGCGTCGCTTGTTCGTGTGTGCCTGTATGTTGTTGTTAAGTATCGAAAAGTAGTGTAAAGTGGCTGTTTTTGCCATAAAGTTATCTCCATTGAAATCATCATCACAACTGAACCAGTTGACTTAGAGAGCTCTACTTAACGCCATTCTACAGGTAAGAAACACATCTACGCTTGGGGATGCGCGGGAATGCGGAAGCAGTCAGAATAACAAAGATACAGTAGCCTAGGCGTTGACGTTTTTCGGCCAAAACCCCCGGGTTTCGGGGAATATATATATAATACATAGCCGGGGCTGGAGGGTTAAAGGCCTGAGCCATGTTGAACACTGTTTTCCACACCTCCGGGGACATTAAAGAGGCAGTTAGAACAGGGGACATAACCACTTGGTTTGCAATCCTATCCGGGAGCTTCCTCACGAGAGACATCCTTAGATCTTGTCGTGCTCGCACCGCCTCTAGCAAGGCTGTACGGATATCTCCCAGTGACTGTATATCCTCTGGATTCCGCCGAAGCCGGGACCCCCTCATGCTGCCATGTTAAGTCCGGGATGGACGATGGGATCTCAGCGTCCCGGTGGACGTCTGCCACTACCGTTGGTGCATAAGAATGATGTGAGCCGTCACGCCATGGCTGGGAGTACAGTCAGGACCCCCAATACGCGAGAATAGGGGTGACAGGAGGCATCGTGTATTGCGAATTCGCGTATTGTGAAACTAACTTTAAATAGGAATAATTAGATATGGGTGACATCTCTCAATTTTCGACATTTTTGGCCCTATTTTCGACATTTTTGGCTCTACAGTACAGTCTATATCTTATATATAAGAACAACAATGAATACAAATATGAAACCTTACCTTAAAATTAGTAGTAGATAGGCTAGGTAGCCTTGAAGAGTGGGGGCTCCGAGGCAAACCCCTTCCGAGGCGGGGCGAGTTCAGCTACACTGCCCCGGCCCCGTTCCCATCCCCGGGATCATCCTCATTCTCCGATGACTCTTCCCGGGCCTCCCTCACTCTCTGAAGTGCCAAGCGTCTCCTTTCTATCTCTGCCTCTCTCATGAACCGAAAAACGTTACCGAATGGCAGGCACTACAAACGTTTGATCACTCCGCTCGGCTATGAGCGGGACTGTGGGAGGGAGGGTAAGCGGTATACGATTTTACCGAAATGGGAACTTAAACTCGAACAGGTAAAACAAATATAAAACAAATAAAATAAAACAGAGAAGCATAATAAGTTAACTATTTAACAAATCGCATATCGCGGGATATTAGTAGTGACGTTATTGAGGAAGAAACTCTCATGCAACCATCAATAGTGTAAATTCGGACCGGGGATAAGAGAGACAGGAAGTGGTTAGGGCAGTGATGATTCTGTTTCATAAGTTTATCGAAAGTGTTACTTAAAGTTTAAACCAAAGCCAGTGTTAATGATTGGAAGCTCGAACAAGTCCTAACCACAAAACAGTGACACCCCCCC